>JAMAFV010000041.1:0-39881 GCA_023625935.1 Eurotiales sp. R13A2
AATATAATTTTAATTATAAAAAGATTATTTAATATTAAATATATTAATCACTTATTTATTATTCTAGATAAAAAATAAATAAATAAATTAATAATAAATATTTAAAGTATATATTAAATATATAGTTTTAATCTTATAATATTAAAAAATATTATTTTTATAGATTATTAAAATTAAATTAAAGTTAAAATAGAATATATTTTTATATTATTTTATCTAGACTACTGGCTTAAAATGTGTAATAAGATTAATAATAAAAAATCTAGCTATAAAGATAAAGTCTTTAAGTGGAGTGGGATATATAGTATATAGTATAGTCTTAATATAATAAATTAAAGACTAGATTCAGTAACAAATTAAATAAATAAAAATTAATAGGCCTAGTCCAGATTTAGTCAGTTAAAATTCAGTGGTGTATAGATAAACTAATAGTACTAGAATATAAAATCTAGCTCTAGTATATAAAAGATAAAAATAAAAAAAATTTTTTTAGATTAAATAAATATTTCTGCTATGGTTTAAAACTTTATTAATAGTTTTAAAAATTAGAAATAACTACTAATAGATTTAATCTAGTTGTGGTGTTTATATAAAATGATAATAAGTTTTAGTATATATCTACTTATTAAGACATCTTCAAGGTATAGTTGAGTATAGAATTAAGCATTAAATATAAAAATAAACACTTCAAGGTATAGTTAAGCATAGAATTAAGTACTGAGTATGAGGATAAATACTCCAAGATATAATTAAATATAGAATCAAGTACTGAGCGTAAGAATAAGCGCTCTAAGATGTAGTTGAGCATAAAATCAAGTGCTGAGCGTGAGGACGAGCGCTCTAAGACATAGTTAAGCATAAAATCGAGCGCTGAGCATGAGGACGAGCACTCCAAGGCGTAGTTAAGCGTGGAATCAAGCACTAAACATAAAAACAAGCGCTCCAAGGCATAGTTAAACATAGAATCAAGCACTGAGCGTGAGGACAAGCACTTCAAGGCATAGTTAAGCATAGAATCAAGCGCTGAGCATAAGGATGAGCGCTCCAAGGCATAATTAAGCATCAAATCTATCTTATAAAGAATCTCTCATTAAACCTGCTTACCAGCTTCGATGTCCTCAATCTCTGTGGTTGAGGCATAGCACTAAAAAAGAATAAGAAAAGCCTTCTATAACCTAAGCCACAGTGCAAAGACGACCCTGATATACGCGCCTACGCAGCCGCCCTACTGAGAGATATCGAAGCGCTTGAGAAGCCAGACACAACATATATAATATAGATCTAATATTTGTTAACTAAAGACAGATTTTATTTAAAGAAGCTTAATATAAAGATAGTTTATAAAACAATTCTATATTTATACTTAATATACTCCAGATATTCTATAAATTAAAGTTTAAAATTAAGAATAATATCTAGCAGTTTAACTGAGTTACTTAACTATACAGCCTGATTATTATTTATAATAATTAATATTTCTAGATAGTTATCTTTTTTAAGCTCTCAGTATAGATTATAAAAATATATAAGTATAAATTTATTTAAAATAAATTTAAAGATATACTATAATAATTATATTTAATAATATTTAAATTCTATAATCAGTTATCTATAGTTTATATATTTTAATAAACTTATCATTATTATTATAATATTATTAATATATTTAAAATTAATAATATTTTTAATACTATTAATAAAATCTATATTATAAAATAAATATAGTATAAATAAAAGTAATGAGCCCTACAGTATTCTAGTAGCTATTATTATATAAAAAATTATATATTCTGTAATCTTTAATATAATATATCAATTAATTAAAAATAATATAATCCAATTTATAATTAGATCTAACACTTACTACTTCTATAAATTATAAATCAATTAAATATAAAAAATATTATAAAAATATTTAAAAAAAATATTAAAATTATTAAATCTTCTTTCTATACTGATTTAATAATCTTAAATAGAAAATATAATATTATTTTAATACTTTAATTTTTATAGTCTCTAAAATAGATTATAGAAAATAGACTATATATATTAACTAAATAATCTAGCTATATTACTAATATACACTTTATTATCTTTTTTAAGATATTAAGCAGCACAATTAAATACTAAATTTTAAAAACTATATAATCACTCTTTTCTAGCTTTTAAAATACTATTATACATATCTTCCAGAAATAATATAAGTAATATCCTAGTTTTAAACTTTAGTTAAATACTCTAATAAAAACTAAGATCAGGATTAGTATAAATACTTAAAATACTTAATTTAAAATATTATTCAGTTCTAGTGCTTCATTAATATTAAATCTTATAATTATATTCTTTATTTCTTATTAAATTACTAAAGATATTAAGACTAGCTCTAAATATAAAAAACTTTTAAAATCTATAAAATCTATATTTAATAATAATAAAAAAAAAAATTTTAAAGTACTAAAATCTTATACTCTAGTATATATATTAGTCTATTAAAGACTTAGAATAATAATATTTTAATAATATATTTAATTTAATTTTTTACTCATTATATTAAATTCTAGATCTTATTTTAATTATCACTGAGTTCTATAATTTTAATATAATAAATTAAAGTTTTATATTACTATATAACTTTCTTAACTATCTATTTTAAATAATAATATTTTTATTATATTTCTAATAATACTTTTTTCTAATATACTATTTAATAGCAAATAATCTTCTATTTAACTATATAGATTTTTTTTATAGCTAATAATAGTCCTTATTAAAGTCTAAATATAATAGAGATATATTATATTTTTAAGAAACTACTTGATTAATTACTGTATAAATAGTATTAACTATCTAGACTATAATATGATTAATATTAATAGATGAGCTGTTTATAAACAGCTCTAGAAGGATATAGACTCTAACTATCTTTTAAAATTTAACCTGGCGCGTTATTTTATTTTACTTTCAATTATGGTATTACGTACTAAAGTACTTGTAGAGTCATATTTCTTGTGTATGAGTAAACATTGCTAGGATTGCCCTCTTAATAATAGGAATGTTGCTCCAGAAAGTGCTGTGGCTGTTGTTTCGCTCCCTGCCATGATTAGAACTGATGAGTTACTTAGTAGCTCTGGCAGTGTCATTCCTTTACCCTGGGGTTGCTTCAAGATATTGCTGAAGAAGTCAGGCCTCTCGTCAGGAATTGCCATTCGCCTTTCCACTTTTTCTCTCGTCATAGTGAGATGTCTTTCCCTTTTCTCAAGAATGCTTCTAGGGAGCAAGATAGGTAGAATCTCCCGTCCTCCTGGAATGTGTTGCACCACCCGGAGGACCATCATGCCTTTTATCGCCGCAAATACTAGTTTAACCCATGGATGAAAAGCCCGCTGTTCAAGACATCTAAATGACTCGCCGAAGGTAAGATCACCGATGATATCAAAGGTGGTCCAGTTGTACCACTGTACAATATCGACGGCAGTATTGTTTGTGCAAGCCTCGTCGTACAGTCCGTGAACAAGCATGTTGATGTACTGTTTAATGAGCGATTCTTGCCCACGCAGTGATCGATCTGAGAAGCCATTCGAAAGCAGTCGTCGAAAGCGAGAATGGTTTTCACGACCCGAGAAGACAATCTGCTCCGCGTTGGGATC
The DNA here is from genome assembly GCA_023625935.1 of Eurotiales sp. R13A2. NCBI lineage: Eukaryota > Fungi > Ascomycota > Eurotiomycetes > Eurotiales > Eurotiales sp. R13A2. The sequence continues at coordinate 3,648 of JAMAFV010000041.1, forward strand.
GGCAACCATCCATTGGATGTCCTTTGGCATCTCCGGCTCGTTGGCTTGCTTATGCCCGTAAATTTCTCTCCAAGCTGTACCACTTATGAATGACAGCCTATCGGGAGCAAGGCGAACAACGTCGCCGTATTTATCATGGAGCTCCTTGGCCGCGAGATGATGTCGTCCCTGGAGCATCCCGCATAGATACGGAACACGGCTCATGGCACGTATCTTTGGGCCAGGATATTTAGACAGAGGGTGAAGAAAAGCATTGTATAGAAAATATGGCAGCAAAAAGGAAATGAACTATCATCCAAAGGCCATCGTTAGTCAACCATTTAGCATCAATCCGTCCAATCTCATTTGATTTTGACCTACCAACAAAAGAGAACTCAGAACTAGATGCGGTACTTGCTCGGCACAGATATACACTATATCTACTCTTATCTCCATGATTCAACGTTGACTTGAAATCGTGCACAGATATCGGTCCCAACGCGAATATCCGCAAAGGAATATGTTGCAAGATTCAAGGTTTTTCTTACATCAGGGTTGGGGCCTCCTATATGCAGCCGAGGCCTATGTACATTTCCGCCAAACAAAACCACATGCACGTATTCCTTGCTACAAGCCTATTCCGATCCATGGCATATCTCCGGCTCGGATTCTAAACACCCGGATTTTGTGGAATGATCGGCTTTGGCGGGTTATTACTGTTACGCATCGGATTTTAGACAATTCCATGCACTCCTCGACACTATGATCAATTTGATCGGTGTTGCGTGTTACACGAGGTATTTAATGTGCTTCTATACTTGCTTATCAATGAAACTTTGTGGTTCAACTGACGAGGAAAAAAAACGAGGATCTTGAAAATAAACACACCGGACAGGGAGAAAGAATGACATCACCACTCGGATCGAAGGTCTTTGCCATTACTGGCGGTGCATCTGGAATAGGTGCAGCCACCTGTCGTCTTTTGGCAAACAGGGGAGCTGCAGTACTGTGCATTGGAGACGTCAACAGCCAGAACTTCGCGCCTCTACAGAAGGAATTGCAGGCCATCAATCCATCAATCCAGGTGCAGACTAAGAATCTGGATGTGACTTCTCCGAGCGAAGTAGATCAGTGGGTTGAGGGTATTATTTCAACTTTTGGAGACCTCCATGGGGCAGCTAACGTGGCAGGAATACCTGAATCAATCGGTATTCGCAAGTCGCCTGCTATCCTTGAGGAGACGGTTGAAATGTGGAGGAGCATTATGGATGTGAACATAGATGGTATTTTTCACTGCAATAAAGCAGAAGTACGCGCAATGGTTGGTTTACCGCGTACTCCTCGATCGATGAGAGCCGATTAGTACAGTAAGGCAACTGAGCCAATTTCGGGTGCTACTAGCAGAACCCGAAGATTAACCGATATGCGAGTTAGAGGCCCTTTTGACACCTTACAAAATGTTACTACAGCTGCTCATTAAGGGGTATTCAGGCGAAAGTAACGCTCAAATTTGGTATTTAGGAAGCTTTAGATTGCTATTGTAAGCACATGTAAACTAGGAGGACCGAACGAGGATCTTTTCTTGCGCGGTCGTGGGCAAATATATTATTTTCATACGTCCTAGAACACGGAGAATGCCAGGGTTGATGGGGCACGGAAATTTTCCGCTTCTACTTGTATGGTGAATTTTGGAGTCAACTTCACGAGACCTTCGGCAACTCTGACCACTCACAGCTTCCGAAATTACTATACGTGTAACAGGCACCACCAGAATACAGAAATTTGTATTAACTGGTATGACGGTTTCGTGTCAGTTTAAGTATATATTACAATACAGAGCACAGCAACGTTCTAGTGGTGTGGCTGTCCAAGACAAATACAACACAGTACCGGAAATATTCGGTAACAACAATACAAAGAAACAATCCTAAAACAAGGGCCTCTGGAACTTGTCGTCATCAACCATTTAACCTGGAAGATCCAATTGTTGATATCAAAGTCTAGTAAATCTCTAGTAAAGATGGAGTATTTACCATATAGTTTCTAAAATAGGACGAAGGAAACGCGCTCTCATGCCTTGAGCAGGAGGACCAAGTTTGTGCTCTGATTTCCCATGGTCTTCGTACTGCTCGCTCGATACTACTCATCAGCGAAGTGGGCTAGAAGAGCTGGGACAAGCTATGATTGCTATCGAATACGAGGTCACGCAGATAGAAACGGTCGCGAGACAAAGTATGTGGATTTACGTTTGACATCGTGAATATGATACTCGCAGAGGAGAAGTCGTTATGGTGATCTAACTAGTAGAAGTGCCAGCGCCATGGAGGTGTGCTTTGTGCTGCTCAGTGAGCAAATCAGTCTGCTCAGCTTCGGATCACTGGGCATGCCCGTGAGCTTATGTACGGCTCACTGATCGGCTCATGGCGCTCAGGGTTGAGCACTCAAATGGAAAACGAAAGCCCCGACGCGTCAGGGAAAATCCAGTACGTAGGTATCAATTTGTGTGTTGTAAGCTTCATCTTCGAGTTTGGGGCTAGGATGATTGACCCCCGTAGCATCGGCGACATGGGAAACTGGAAAATCCCGAAACGGACAGCTCCGAAGGAATAACAGAAGGCCAGGTCTTGACGATTGTCTTTTGTATGGGCTTTCTACATATCGAGACTAGTAAGGTATTATAATGCAACACTTATACTAGGGTATTAGGGATAAGTCTGAGATACGTGAAATCATAAACCAGCATGGTATGCACATTACTATCACATGTTTATTTATCTCACAGCTGGTTACGCAGAAATGCAACATGAGCTTACATACATTGACCGAGTGAAAATATACAGTGAAACCAAGTTTTAAATCTCGACAGACCGAAAGTCCTCACGAATATATGGTCATCGCCATGTACTGCTTATACATCTCATATGCAGACTCCAAGACCCGTAAAGGAAACCAGCCTTGCCCTCCCACAAATCAACTTTAAACCTGTTGATCGCTAGGGATGCATCTTTCAATGGTGATTATGCTGCTCCTGGTGCACATGGTTCCTTTAAGCATCTTCTTTCACAACTTTTATTCTGTCCCCACCTAAACCGACAAACGCCTTGGTAGTAACCTCATCAAGAGCCGTTCTCGACATGAACGCCATCTGGCAATGCTTGATATGGGTCTCACTGTCGTACCGGTGCTCGACCTCCAAGCCTTTCTCCCTCATCCTATACTCTTTTCGCCAGTAGAACGAGCAATGACCCACGTGCCACCCGAAAGTGGACCAGAAATGATTCTCTTCAAGCGGCTTATCAGCCAAAGCCGACACTTGCTGGATTGTAAGTGACATGGTTTTGTTTCGATCGGCCCAGTACAACCATTCACCGCCCGGACCGGCCTCATTGAACTCGGCCGTCAGCTCGTCGTCCCGGCACTGTGGCGGAAGCCATGCCACGGAGAGAGTGTCAAATGTGCAGCCCTTAGCGACGGCTTCGTCTATGCTTGCCCCGCAGTCGCAAGTAATCGCTGCGATGGCTGGCAGCTTCCCTGTTGTAAGAAACGTCTTGAGGCCGTAGAGGCCTAGGGCCACCAGTAGCACGTTGCATGGTATCAGGACGCAGTAAAGCAGCCATCTCATGCTTGGCCTTTTCTGCTTCGGGATACTACTGCCTGGGGAATCATTCGGGAGTTGTTCGTACTTAGGCTCGGATCCACGAAAGAGCGCCATGTTGACAAGTATGAGATAAGGACGTACGTAACAAGAAACAGCGAAAGGTCTCAACCAAGGCCCATCACTGTCCGTGGTGATAACTGTAGAAGTGTGGTGATGCTTGATAGCGCGGAGCGGGAGTTGAATGTGGGGGGCCAAAGACTAGCCACCAACGCGCAAGACTAGACAGGGCGTTCGAATTTCTACTATTTTGTAGTGCGATACAAAAGCGGTTAGTAACGCTGGAATAAAATTAGGCGCAATATTTGCTGGACAAGCAGTTGTATTCGTGTGTCTGTGTTATAGGGCTGGATTTCTATTCTGAAAACTCCAACTGTATATTCGATATTGTTATGTATAGTAACAGAATCACAATACCGAGTGCTTGCCGGGCGTCGTTGGCTTTGTACTCTCTCTCCGCTCTCGGCACGCATGCAGGGGAATATGATCAGGGGGTCAAAGCTTATCAAGATGATCGCAGCTTCTCCTTTGTCATTACATTGAGAAAGTATGACCGATCTCTCATCTGCCACATCTTGAATAGCCACGGCTTTCTTGTTGAAAGCAGCTTCACCAGCTGCTCTTCAACACCAGAAGGTGTCTAAATCTGGATTGTGTTATGTTCTTGGTTTGGAATACATTGATGAGAGTTAAAGCGCAATTTGTATCCATCTTGGATCCTCATAAGATCGAGATATGCTTGACTGTGGTTATTGTATATCCAGCATTTGACCTGGAATAGCTTTGGGTGTACCCTTCTTTGTTCCTGCCTAACATCTTCATTTGAATTAGGTAGTGGCACTGAATCTAGTATTTGGAGCAGATTTGATTCCTACCTTGATGTCAACCTGAGAAATCAGCAAATACACAAAGAAACCAGTCGATACATGCCTCAAAACTGCCTCCTCCAATAGCGGTGGTTATACCAGCTCCATCACATCGCCTCACCACATCCCAAAACGCTCATTGCCATTTCACGATGGGTCTGGCCGTGCAACCGCTATATTAAAATATGACAACCGTTCGGATTCGGACACGGTTCTATCAGAGCATAATGCGGGCTACATTGACGAGGAACAGCTGCCTCCCCTAAAGCGACACAGAAGCAATCCGGGCGAACACCTATCACCATCTGGAAGATCAACGCGACTATCGTCTGAGAATTGCTCAAATGAGCTATCTCAACAGGTGTCCAACCTTGAAAGTGAAGTCATCCTCATCTAATTGTCACTGGATTCTAGCATATCTACGTAGTCATTCAACTCAAACCAGTAGAATTTGCATCCGCGGTCTCTTGCATTCCATATTGAGCCTAGAGTGGTTTGGAACCACAACCGCATCTGCTTTGAGAATGTGATAACACGCTCACACCTTTCAATTGCCCTTATTCTTGAATCTGTCCCCAAAAGTTCGAAGCAGCAAACCAGATAAGCAAGCTCTGCGCTTGGGATAGATCGTTGGGTTAGTTGGAGTACCATCTCAAACTCGCCAATAATAGCCTGGGACAGCATAACAGCCTCTAGGTCATGTTGCCCATAGGGATGATATAGCCGATGAATGATAAGTAAAGCGGCAAGACGCAGGACTCTGGATTGTGCCAATATTGCCTCAACCTCGGCTTGTGTAAAACGATCAAGAAAGTCGACAGGTGTTGACGGCTGCCATTGAAAGACGGCGGCGTGTATTGCATTCAATCTTTGAAGGATCTCTGGAAGCACTGCTTTTGCGTGTCGAATCGAGCAACTTATCTCACAGATGTCGTAGAAGTAAGTTAAGATCGGTGAGCTGAGTCCAAGATAGCGATCGACTCTATCTTTTTCATTAAGTTCAATTCTCATTGTCGGGATGCTTGGTCGCAAAAGACACTCAAACGTCTCCGTACTGGTCAAGCACACAAGTAGTAGTAGTAGTAGTAGTAGTAGTATTCATACGCGCGTCTAAGCCTGGGGTGGCCGGCGGAGCTATCTAATTGGGCAGCAGGCCCCCTGCCAATAGGGAAGAATTGAACGTGCGCGGGTAGCCAGCAGAAGCCGCCTCGGGCCGCATGGGGGCAGTTAGACCTGTCATGTGCCCGGCCTTGGCGGCAGTTCCCAGCATAAAGACCCTGCACAACATCTAGTGTGTACACCAAAACAATAAAAATAAATAAACAAAACATCTAATGTTAATAAAAAAAACATACATACGCATCTAAACTATAAGAGAAAAAGAGAACAGAATATTAAAAAAGCAGATTAATTAACTATATACACACTAATAATAAGAAATAAATACAACAAACGCGTGCACTGGGGAGAGGAGAAAAAGAGGATATAGAATAGAGTGATCTAGAGTTCAACTTAGCTGGTAATTCAGAAACAGGCGTGCCTAAGGGCAGGCCTACGCGGGTTGACAATATAAGAAATGTTCATGCTCACTGCAAGCACTAATCTAGGGGGGTTAATATTTTAAGGAACTACATCAGCAGCTCTGTTTGAAGCACAAATCCTATGTTCTTTTGCATCTAGAAAGACTTACTAAAAAGCTTTCACAGGTTTGTCTTTTGGGCTTCTTTCTAGAGGGTGTCTGTGCGCAGTTATGTGTGGAGAGGGCATTAAGTAAGTATATATCCAGTATTCTGATGGCTGAGGCTATAGGGATATTAGGCGCAGTCTACCACATTAATGTCTGTTAGAAAGCTGTGTAGAGCTGATTTATCTGTTTAAAGCTATATTAATATTAAACTCCAAGCCTGGATTAAACTCTAGTACAGACTAAAAATAATTTTGTTTAAAATACTGAGAATCCTTTATATATGCAAACTATGTTCCACATATATCTAGTTTTCTTTTTACTAATTGTTATAGACTGCCCAGAGCTACTGCCAATATATTATGTAGAGGATAATATTCTAATTAAGAAATAAAGAGTTATATATTATCTGTGTGGTCTGTGGAGTTGTCTAGCTAGATATATTAATCCAGACATTCTATGCCTCCAGCTTAGTAATATAGCGCGCAATATTAACAGTAACTATTTTAGTTAATTAGTCTGCTTTCTTATTACTGGACACGCCCTTATAACTAAAAATCCACTAGATTTAGAGCTGCTAGCCAGCTTTATAAAAGTAGTTGATCTGGCTGATAATCCAGCAAAGAATATACTGGTCTAAGAAATGTTTTAGCTCACTCAAAGCTAAGATAGTGGCTTAATTATTAATATAGATAGTAGTTTTATAAGAGCTAATATATATATACTGCTTGTTTAGAATAATTAATACTTTATTAATGTTTTCTAGCTCAGCTATATAAACTGTATGTGTTGCTGCCAAACTTATAGACTTCTATTAGAACTCTAATATAAATAAATATATAGCAGCCCCAACTCCATTATTATAATTACTGCTGTTAGTGTAAAATTAAACTATTTTAGTGCTATAAGCTGTTATAATGGCTTTCCAGTTACTAAGAATCTATATCTCTGGTAATTTCTACCATAGTAGTGCTATAAAGAGTAGAATAGTTTTTAGGTGTTTGTAGGTGTTTATGCTAAGTATGAACTCCACTATGGCCTCTAGCCTCTATAATAGAGATGTGTAGAGATTATTCCAATGAACATTATTGCTGTATAGCTGATGTAGTGTGTGTTTCAGTGGTAAGATTATAATTTAAAAGTATGATTTCTTTACAAGCTGTGTGAGTGTTAGCTCTAGAGATAATACATATAGATATATTTCCAGGGCTTGCTATATAATATATTGGAATATATTAGTAATATACTATAAGGCCTGGTACTGGATAAAGCAGATTATAATCTTTATAGTATACTGGGTATCTTTAAAGCTGTAGTTGCTCTAAATATATTATACTGAGCATATATAGATAATCTTTAAGAGTAAAACTGCTATATATATCTGTTATAGATAGATTAGGGATATTTTTTATGTGAAGCTTATAATTAAAGCTAATCCTACAATCAATCTAGCTGCGGACTTTTGTATGCTGTGTATCTGGGTTATATCTATAAGATTAATGTTAAGCCAGATGCTCAGATATTTGATGCTGGCTGTGGGCTTAATCTTGATGCTTTAGATTATTAGTGATTTATCTAGCTGTCTCTATAATTTAGGTATACTTAGATGCTTCTACTAGAAGTGAGCTAGCTGATATTTGGCTAGTATAAACTAGAAGGTATATGTTTATTCTCAGTGCTCTGCCATCTGATGCGTGTGGATGAGTGTGTGGTAATTAATTGCGGCTGAGGCCTTATAGGCTATTATAAAAATATTATTAATATAACTGATTATAAGCATCTTTGGGCATTTATTTTGAATCTTATTAATAAGATCTGTATTGAAGAATAGAAATAGGGTTAGGGATAGTAGTGAGTCCTGAGGAATCTCTATATCTACTGAGAATTTTTTTATATTGCCCTTGAGCAGCACTATTGATGTGCAATGCCCAGTAAGGAAGCTCTTAATCTACTCTACTAATCACTTTAGGACCTTCTATTTGTATAGATTATGTAATAATTAGATATGATTAATATTATTAAAAGCTCTGGAGATGTCCAGCGCGAGTCTACTGACTACGCGGTGTCTGTTATGAAAGACTATGTTGATCTGCTCTAGTAATATATGTAGTATGTACTTGCAGGAGTGGTTTTTACAGCTACTTATATAATTCTGGAATAGCAGCTGGTACTGCTCTATAAGATAGCTTAGCTAAGTAGCTAGAATTATCTCTAAAATTTTATTTAGCATACTTAGTAGTACTATTAAGCGGTAGATTTTAGGATTAATATAATCAGATTTCTCTAGCTTCTGGATAATTATTATGTTGGAATATTAGAAATAGACTGAGCAGTATGATTAAATTAAGCTTTAATTAAATAGATTTAATAAATAGTTCTCAAGAAATGAAAGCAGCTTATATCAGACTAGTATAAGTATTCTGTTCAGCCCTGAGGCTTTATTCCTATTAATATAAGTAATTGTGTTCTGTAGCTCTTGTAGTATAATTAATAGTATATCCAGTGATATAGAATATCAGTAAGTCCTAATATCTCAGAAATCTATCTCCAGGGGCTCTAAGTATAAAACCTGCTAGAACAAAACTGCTTTGTTAGTTAAGACCTTATAATCATGTCCTTCATACTATAGGATTGGGGTAAAGATAGTTTATAGGCTGCTATAGCTATAGATCTACCAGACCATCTTTCAGAACTTTTTTAGTAATTTTATAGTTTTAATAATCCAGATACAATGAAGCTCACACACTAAGTAATTTATTTAGTACTTAAATTTCTTTTTAATTTCTATATAGACTTCTCATGCATCCTTAATATTTATATAGTGTGTATATCTCCAGCGCCAGCTTATCTTATATTTGAGTGCTGCTATTTTTAAAGTATAGCCCAAATAAAAATAATTAGTGATCTGTTTAATAAGAGTTACTATAACAGTAATTATATGAATTGTTCTAATTAAAAACTTTACTATTATATTAATAGTGATTTAATCTGAGAGTGGCTGTGAAAACTAGCTTTATTCTTATAGCTATTTTATAAATAGCTTCTAATCTATAATTTATTATTGTTAGTGGCTGATTTCTAAAGCTTTAGAGACAGTTAGACTAAATTCTATATATATTAGTATGTAGTCTGTGCTATACTATTATTTACAGTATGTATAGCAGTGAACTAGCTGCTCTATCAAGCTGTGCAAGACTTATACCAGATTGATAATACTTTTAGTATGCTAGGACTTGTATGTGACTGTGTCAGGAGGTATAAACTATATAAGATTACACTTGTTTATAAAATTTATTAGAGTAATAATTTTATTGTTAGTAGTAGGATATTCTGGGTCTATCTATAGTGGGTGATAGAGATTAAAGTTTTTTAGTATTATATAGTTGTTTGGCCTGGCTAGGGCTTCTTAGAGATAAAATAATATAGAATTATCACTGCTCTAAGGACTAGGATTGTAGATATTATAGATATAAATTACCCTTGTAGTTAGATAAAAAGTTAATATATTAATATTATAGCTGTAATGCTGGATCTGCCAGTGGGCAAAATCAAATAATTTATTTATATATAAGCAGATATGGGGATAGTCTAGATAGTAGAAAACCTATAATATAGACTAAAGAAGGATATAAAATTAACTTTAGAATATCTAAAAATAAATTAATAAAAGATCAGTTAATAGATTAATATAAAGTTTCTAAATAGCTAGAATATTATATATTAGCATCTCTTTCTTATTAAATAGATGGAGCTAGACTTTATTATATGATTTCTAATAATTAATTTATAAAATCTTTAGATATTAAGTATTTTTTATTAGAAAGAAAGGGCTTATTTACTGTTTTCTAAGGATCAGATCATTATGATATTTATAGGCTTAGCAGCCTGGCTGGTGCTAATCTTTATATTGAGTTTATTTTTAGAGTTATTATTTATTACTGAATGCATGTTTTGCTTGTGGTGTATATAAGGGATAGAGTTTACTAAGGCGGCTTCCAGCAGTATCTAGAATATAATATTAGACTGCAGTATAGGCTGCTCTTAGATAGGCTTTGTAGAGTAGTTGTATATATGAGTTTTATAGATAATACTGAGCTTGGCTGGGATTAGTATTAATATATTCTGGTTAAGCTGTGTTTTTTTAGTTAATTATATTGCTGGCTGGTTATTGTTATTAGTAGATTTTAGATTAGATGGTATGATAGCTTGCTTCTGAGAAGCACTCTTGTTTTATAATATAACTATACACTATATAGATGCTAATCTTTTTTTGACTTGAGAACTGTGTTTAGCAGCTTCTGTAAGAATTAGATTAATAATAAGGCCTGGGGTACTAGCTTCTTAGTGTGTAATAATAGAGTGGAATTAGGGGCTGTGTGTATAGTATTAGTAGATATAAATAAGAAACACAGTTTAGATTAAATACTCTCACATATAGATATAGTGTTTAATATTAAATCTTTGTACAGGATCTTTGATAAGCCAGTTCTTAGTAATATAATTAGCATAATAAGTATATTCTTTGTTGTGGGAATGGAGGCATGCTTCAGAGTTATAAATCTCTGTATAGTATATACAGCAGATCTCATGCTGGTAGTATTTAGTAATATATTTATATATTTAGTACTAGAAGTACTGTTAGAGGTTAATATTCTTATTATAGATAGAGCACTTGTGTTGTCTGTTTTTAATAATAAAACCCTGTTAAATAGTAAAGTTAGCTATCTACTTATTATTAAACATAATAATTAATTGGGTATTAGTTAGGCTCTATTTTATAATCTTTTTTTCTTCTATTAGCCAGTTAGTATATATGATGTGGATTGGTGTTAGAAAATATATAAATATTAAAGTGTTCTCAAAGTGTAGATTTATGATGAATAGAGGCTTTTTAGGGTTGATTTAGATATTGATATTTTATATAATAATATTTTAGATATATTTTTAGATATAAGCCTTATTACTAAATATCTGAATTTATTTGGGCTTACAGGTTAACTGATCTATATTATTAATAATGCTTGTTAGTAGAGCAATATTACTGCTGGACAGCACCCAGACAACAGCAAACTGTTAGTGAGTAATTATAATATTTTAGTAGAATTAGATAGTAATATTGATCTATAGAACTATCTAATCTAGATATTGGTATAGAGAATTAATAATTTTAGGATTAGTTTGTTCTAGATAGATCTCTAGATCTTTCTGACTTAGGATTAGTGCTTGTAGCACATTCCTATCATTGTTTATATGTGTGCTAGGCACTGTAGAGAGATGCAAGGGTATATTATAGCCCTAGACATTCATATATAATTTACTACTGCTTATCATATGACTGTCAGGCTGCAGAGACTTTGCGATGTGGGAGCTAAATAATATAGAATAGCTACACAGAGCCTCCACAAGCTGATTAGTGTTGTTTTTAGTGTTAAAAATCTTTCTAAAGATCTGTAAAACTTTTTTCTGCATTTTTTTTATATATAATTTTACACGCACAAGGCGCTGGGTAAGAGTCTTATTAATAGATGCTTTTTTAATATGTCTAATAAAGCTGGCCATCAGACTAAAGATTTGGAGTGAGAGATCTTTAGGGATGTTTGTATTAATTTTCTTTTAATACTTCTTAAACACTTTAATATCTTTTAATAGGGTGGCTGCGTAGGCGTGTATATTAGAGTTGTTTTTGCACTGTGGCTTAAGCTACAGAAGGTTTTTCTTATTTTTCTTCAGCACCATGCCTTAACTATAGGGATTGGGGATGTCAAAGCTGGTAAGCAGGCTCAGTGAGAGGTCCTTTATAAGATGGATTTCTTCCTGCAGTACTTTTTACCTGCAGGGGTGCATTTTCATAGGTGCGCGAAGTTTTTGTCAAGCACACAAGGAAGTCTATCATGGAAGGGTCTAGCTTTGACAAATCCATATGTTGAGATTTGATGAGGTTCAGTGTATAATGCGAAATGAGATATGGTTGACTTTTTGCAACATGCAGTGTAAAGGTAACCATTGCGACCCCTAGTATCAGTGCCGTTACCAGGTCCTGCTCGCAAGATATTTTGAAAGAGCGAAGAGCAGAAAGCGCCAGGGCAGCGCGTCTGTGCCCTATCTCAACACTTAGCTTAGAGTACTCGGGGAGTTGATCTCCTAAAAAAATGGCAGCGCATGCAACTGTAGCATTTCTGACGACGGATGTCGGTTGGATGATATTCTGGATGAACAAAGAGTGATCCGACTCGTGGAATTTTAGACACACGAGAAATTTGTCCAGGGGTGACGGAGCCAGAATATCTTTCATCAAATTCAAGTAGTATTTTATAGTATAAACAAATAAGATAAACTTTCAAAAAAAAAAGATTAAATTAGTTAAGAGTTATATAAAACAGAGTTTTTTATTATATTATTTAATAAAATATAAGCTTTTTTTTTTATTAATTATCTAAAGTTATACTTTAGTAATTTAAAATGCTGGTTAAAGTGTAGTATTTATAAAAATAATAAAAATTTCTTAAAGAACATGGTTCTAAAATATTAAATTATAATATAAATGTTATAGATATTCTGGATAAAAAGGATCTTAAAAATTTTTTTTTTTTTTATTTTTTTTAAAAGATGTAAGCTGAATACTACTTTTAAAAATTTTTAGATGTTAGAATTCTCTAATTCTTTTTTATTAAATGATTTTTTGTTTTTGGATCTTTTTGTTTTAGATAAAACTATATTTTATAGAGATTATTAATTATTTATTTTACTTCTATAAGATTTTTTTTAATCTTTTAAGTGTTTTCTGATTTATTATATCTTATCTATTTTATTAGATACTTTTTTTATCTGCTGACTGTTCTTGTTTTTAATATTTTTTTAACTTTATATATTTTTTGTTTAATAATAATATTAATTTCTATTTTAGTATTTTATGATGCTGGTTCTAATAATAATATATAAAATATAGAGTGAATTTTTATAATATTTAGTAGTTTAAGTTTATAATTGACTTTTTTAATTTTTTTTAATTTTAAATAGTTTTAGTTATATATGGTTTAGTCTATTACTAGATTATAAGATTTTAAAATTTTTATAAAAAAAATAGATCTTTCTTTCTTTTTTAAAATCTGGTTCTTTCTGATTTTTCTAATTATATTATTTTATATTTTTTTTTTGATATTTAATTTCTTTTTTTAAGTATAAATAAATAGTTTTTATTATATTAACTATTCTTTCTGTAATTTCTGTGACTGATTTTTTATATTATAGTTTTTCTAGTATTTTTGTTTTTTGTTCTATGTATATTATAAAGAGTGTTATTTTTATTATAGTTTGCTTTATTATATTATATGCTAGCTGAATAATTAGTAATAGTTCTGTTTAATTATTATGTATCTGATTAATATAATTTTTTAAATATTATTTTAATATCTGGTTTATTTTTTTAGTTTATCTATTAATTTGTAAATAATAAATAGTATTTAACTGATATTTTTTTTTTATAAGATTTATTATAGATTTTTATAATTTTGATGCAAATACTGGTTTTTTATTTAATATTATAATTTTTAATATTCTATGGTGTTAAAATACTTATTTTAATAAAGTTTTTGTTAGTAATAGTATATTTGTCTTTTTTATGATTAGTACAAAGTGTGTGTATTTTGTTATTTTATCTATAATTACTAAGATTAAATTAAATCTTTTTAATATTAATAGCTTAACAATTATATTTATTGTAATCTACTATTATGGGTATTCTAATACTAGAAATAATTATAATTATTTATATAATTGATGTCTAGTGATCTTGTTTTTTTAATATATATTGTATTTTTTAATATATTTGTTAATATTCTTATATATTTTTAGTTAATAATAATTATATATAATTCTTTTTATGGTATTGTTATTTTTTAGATATTCTGTAATTAATTTATTATAATAAAGTTAAATAATTTTTTCTCTGACTATTTTTAATATATAAATTAAATTATACTAAAATATAAATTTATTATTATTTATAATAATTTTATTATATTTAATCCTATTATTAATATTTTTTAATATTATTTATATTATTTTGTTTATAGCTGTTTTTTTGATAATTAAATTTTATAATTCTATGTTTAATATTTTTTTTATTATAGCTATTAAAATAACTATCTGAAGATTATACTTTAAATTTCTTTCTTTGTTTTGTTTAAGTAGAGCTGATTTTAATTTTTTAATTTCTTTTTTATGATTTGGTTTTCTATTAAGAGTGTTTATTTTTTTATTATTTTTTTTTTTATAATATTTAATTATAAATTAATATTATAATAATATTTTTAATTATTTTATTTATTTTTTAATTAATATTTTAGTTATCTGAAAGTAAATAAGATTTTTATAATTTATAATAATTCTAATTAAAAATTTAATTTTTTTTAAATAGACTTTTTATTATTGAAGTGTTAATATTATAATTAATAATTTTTTATTATAAATATTATAATTAAGTTCTATATTACTTATTTTTCTAGAATAATATATAATTGTTTATTATTTTTTATCAGATTTTTCCTATATTATTATTATTTTAATAACAAAGTCTGATGCGTCTGTCTTAAGTATTATTAGTTTATTGTAGTTAAAGTATATTAGTATAAATATAGTTATGAGATAATATTTTGCTTACTTAAATACTTTTTTTTATTCTAATTTTTATTTATACTCTATGTTTTTTCTGAGTAGTTTGAATAGTAGTAATATAATATCTATATATTTTTGAATATATTATTGATAATAATTAATTATTTTAATAAAAGACTGTAGTTCTTTTACATTCTTTAGCTGTAACTAATCTCTAATTATCTGTATTTTTATTTTATCTGTTTTAATCCTTTCTTAAGTAATTTAATATTCTAAGAAGTTGGTTTCTTGAATATAGAATTCACATTTCTTTAGTTTGATTTGTTATTTAGTTATATGTAAGTTTCTTAATACTAATTTAATATATTGTATATAATCTTTTTTACTGTTTAAGAAGATAATAATATTGTTTAGATAAGTAATGATAAAATTATATAGATAGTTCTTGATAACTAAGTTAATATATTATTGAAATGCTGTTAATATATTTGTGAGTTTAAATAATATAATTAAATATTTAAAATGTTTAAATTTAGTTTTAAATACTGTTTTCTATTCTTTATTTTTTTTAATTTATAGATGATTATACATGTTTATTATATTTGTAGGAATATGAAACTATTCCTTCAAAATTTATCTAGTTTTGTTCTTATATGCTTTAAAACCACTTCAAAAAAGTCTAATACAACGTTTCTAGTTTATATATCTAAAAATAAATATTATTACTAAAAACAGAAATAATTAATATAAAACAGATATATTCAAATTATCTAAAAACAGTCTATAAATCAAATATAAATAAAGAATAAATTTCTATTTATAGATTCACAAAAACAAATAATTCAAAGATTATTTTAACACTATTTTTTTTTATTTTTAATTATCTTTTTCTTTTACTCTTCCTTTCTATTTTTAGATTTTTTATTTTTATAAAAAATTATACCATACTGATAAATTATAAACCTAATATTTTCTATTCTTTTATAGAAGAATAACTTATATTAGACTATTATTTATATATATAAAAAGAAAACTTTTATTTCTAAATTTAAACTATATTTTTAACTAATAAAATTTAAATTAATCAATTAATTAGATCTAATAATTATATTGATTAGACACTCAAAATTAAAACTATTTTAATTAAAAATAATTTATTAGAACTAATTATTGAGAAAAAGAATACAAATAATATAAAAAATCTTAAAGCACTAGTAATAATCTAATTATTTTATACTAAAGATCTATTACTTTATATTAAAGCATATACAACTGGCATCATCATTGCCAGCCTCTATCAGGACGACAGTCTTAAACAGATCAGAATACTCGTCATATGATCATTTGTTTCTCTAATCCCAAAGAGCGTAGTTATCCTTTCTGATGAAGACTCTGAAGTCTGAAGAGTCTATTACGAACTAATCCTGTTTTGGAATGCTTGGCGGGCGCCGGGACGACACTGTCACGACAGCGATATCTGGCTAAATCCAACAGGCCAAGTCGATATCAATCCTTACATCCTACTTTCAATACATCAAAATGAATCTGGATCATCTGCCTACAGAAATATTACGATTGACAGCACATTTTCTGGACAAGGAGAGCGACATAAACACACTATGTCGAGCTAACAGGCGCTTGTACTATGCTTTGAATCCGTTTTTATATCGATATAATTGCCAGAGAAGCAACAGCTCGGCGCTCCTTTGGGCTGCCAAAGTTGGCAATGATGCTACTGCTCGACTCAGTATTCGTGAAGGTGCCAATCTTGATCTGTCTGAGGATGGCAGAACACCATTATCACTGGCTGCACAAGGCGGACACACAGCAGTAATAGTACTTTTGCTTGAGACTGGAAAGTTTTCGATCAATTCCAAGGATAGGTATGGTCGCACAGCGCTATCTCAAGCTGCCGCAAACGGTCACCAAGGACTAGCAAAGTGGCTACTTGACACTGGAAAAGTGAATATCAATACTACGGGTGATCTTGGTAGGTCGCCGCTATTTTTGGCTGCAGCGAACGGCCATGAAGAGATAGTCAAGTTATTGATTATGGATGGAACTTCGAATTTTGGTATCAAGGACCGTTTCTTTGAGCGAACACCGCTGTCTGAGGCTACCGTGAACGGCCATAAAATGACAGCAAAGCTGCTTCTTGACACTGGAAAAGTGAATGTTAATTCAAAGGATGCAAATGGACGCACGCCATTATCCTGGGCTGCAATAAAGGGCCATGAAGCTTTGGTAAAGCTATTGCTTGGGACTGACGATGTCGATGTTGATATCAAAGAACGTGGCATCGGGGTCGTACGCCACTATCTCAAGCTGCAGCGAACGGCCATGAAACTATAGTAAGGCTGCTGCTCGAGACTGGAAAAGTGGATGCCGACTCGAAGGATAGTGATGGTCGCACACCGTTATGCCTTGCTGCAATAGAGGGCCACGAAGCACCGGTGAAACTGCTGCTAGAGACTGGAAAGGTTGATGTCAACGCCAAGGATATTATTGGTCGAACACCACTGTTTTGGGCTCTATCTCGCAGGCACGAAGCAGTAGCCAAGTTGTTGCTTGAAACTAGAGGCGTGGATGTCAATCTCAGGGATAATGACCGCGTGGAGCCATTGTCTCGGCGAATAGGCCCGTCCTGATAGCCCAGGGCCAGAGCCCATCCTGCCAGCTGGCTACCGCTATCCCTCTCTTGTTAACATCCATGGATGGGACCGCGGTACCTGTGTAGTAGTTGCCGTTCAACCAAAGGATCGTTTAGGGTTACAGCTAACAAAGTTCTTGAAAGCTAGAATCTATCTAGCTAGCTCTATTCATGATTCAGAAACAATTAGTATTATAGTTTATTCTTATTATTATCTTTTTATAATTATTTTTCTATATTTTTTTTTTTAATTTAATATACTTTTTTTATCTTTTAATATCTTAACTGTTGACCATAGGTAGGGTTCAACTAGAAGGATTGGGAAGCGTGGTAAGAGTAAGTAAGAATATAGAGGTCAGTTTTATATATTCATTAAATGTTAGATATATCTAGTATATCTGGTTCAGGATATATCCTTAACTCTAATATCAGGTAGAAAACACAACCCAAGGTTAGGGGTAGGGTAAGTGTTTTTTTCACGAAATTGAGAATCCTAAAGATTTCGTCACGGCTGTGACGAAAACCCTGACCGTGACAATAACTCTGAGAACCTGATCAAGGCCCATTAAGATTACAAAAGATTTTATCACAGCCATAACAAAAACCCTGAAAATCTGGTTAAAACCAGTTAAAAATCTAAAAGATTTCATCACAGCTATAATAAAAACCCTAATTATAATAATAACACTGAAAATCTAATTAAGACTAGTTAAAAATATAAAAAATTTTATTATAACTATAACAAAAACCCTAAAAGTCTGATTAAAACCAGTTAAAAATCTAAAAAATTTTATCACAGTTATAATAAAAACTCTAATTATGTCACGGACCTGGATCCACTCTTGTTGTCACTGGCTGTGTCGAAGAACATCACAATGATTGAACCACACAGAGGTTCCTGAGGGTGGTTGAATAATAGTAAGATGTAAGATAACTGATACTGCAGTATATATTACAACTAAAGATGAAAAAAATCTTTTAAAGTATTATAATACTTTAAATAGATTTGTCTTGCTGATCCTCTTAAAATATAACTAAATAATCTAGATTAAAGAACTATCAAGAATTAAATATATAATAATAAATAAGTATTCTTTTATATTTAGCCCTCCCCATTCTATATACTATATATTATATACTTAAATTATAGATAATATAAAATATATAATTCCCTTCCAATAAATATTGATTATTTTATATATTTCTTATTTTATTAAGATAGAGTATATTATTTATATCAATATATAACTTTTTATGTATATTTTATTATCATTCTTATGTTCTATATATTAGTATGTTTTTATTTTTTATTGCCAGCGACTGATTTTTAATTAATTTAATATAAATCTATACCAAACTGAATTATTTTTCTTTTATTATTGTTTCTTTTAGTATTATATAGATAGTTTTATAATATTACTCCCTCCTCTTCAAGTCCTTTATTTTTAAAGATATAAATAGAAAGATTCGCCCTTATTCTCAATATAACCCTGCTTTCTATTTAATAAGTATTCCTATAATATTATTGTCATACCTCATGCTAAATTAATTTCAAAAACTAATCTATTATGCTTTAAAAAAGATCAGATTAAAGATTATATCTATTAATATTTTAAAATTAAAATAAATAGTTTTATTATTAAATTTTTTTATAAATATTATTGCTTTTATAATCTTGATTGTATAATAAATAATAAAGATTCAAAATATACTATATATACTCATTATAATTAGACTTGTAAGTGTTATTTTTATAATAAAAAAAAATAAAAAGTTTTAAAAGATTCAGAATCTTAAGTTATTAAAAAGTTTTTTAAAATTTTTGCTCAGCAAGCTGAATCATTTATAAAAATAATAAGATTATTTTATTATCAGAGATTCCTTAAAGAGCATGATATAAATATATATGATTATAACTAGAAAGTATTAGAGATTTTAGATTCTGAGAATCCTCTGTTTAATATAGAAATTGCTATAACTAATACTAAGATTATATAAAAGTAGTTGGATTAATATATTCTTGCTATAATCTTTAAAGATTTTAATAAATTACTCACTAATTTTACACAATCTTTTTTTATCTTATTAAAAATTTCTAACAGAATTCTTTCAGATAGGGTGGGCATTGGGATTTTTTTTGGGATTTCAGTGGGTTTTGGCTAGTCACAGTGGGATTCCTATATGGGAAGTGGGAGCCCCACAGGGATTTTAGTGAGCTTAGACTTATCACACTGGGAATCCTACATAGGAATTAAGAGCCCCACTAGGATTTTATAAATATAACAAAGTCCTATATCCCATATAAGAAATCCTATATAGGATTTTTTATCCTACATAAGATTTATTAAAAGTCCTATATCCTATATAAGAAATCCCACCTGAGAATAATAATTCTATATAGAATTATTAAAAGTTCTATATCCCATATAAGAAATCTTATATAAGAATAAATATTCTTATAGTAGTAATATTATATAATAACATAAAATATATAGAGCTTTAAAATATTATATATTTTTTAAATATATTTTAAATATATAAAAATACATAATAATATTATCTTTAAAAAGATTATTTCCTATATCTTTTTAAATTTAATAAAACTATTTCTTTATTAATAAAATAATCTTTAAATATCACTATAAGTTTTATTATTAATCTTAATTCTTCTAATAAAATTAATTGATTTTATATTCTTTTTTCTTATATCTTTTATATTAAGTAACAATTCTTATAAGTATCTAAATCATTAATATTAAGAAAAGCTATATCACAAAATTCCTTTTTTATATATTTAAGTAATATTATTTATAAGATCATTTCTACAGCTAAATAACTTCAAAAATAATAACAAATACTATATATAATACTAAAAGCTCACTCAACACTTATACTGATTAATTCTGCACTTAAAAAATTTTTAGCCATTTAAACTACTGTTAAATATATTTTTTTAATTTATTTCTATTATGCTAATAGGTTTTTTCTCAGATTATTTAAAATATTTAAATTTAGATTATAGATAAAACATTCATATTCTAAAATGGTTTTTTACTAATTTATTTATTATAATATTACCAGTATTATAAATATCAATAATAAGTCCTAAAAAAGATATTAAATTAGTTATATAAATATAAAATATTACTATAAAATATTACCATCAAATAATATATCTCAATAATTAAATTATCTTGACTATTAAATATTAGATATTCATTTTTTATAGAGAAATAATAGATATTATAAAAATTAATAATATTATTTTTATACTCTTTCTTTTCTGATACAGATCAATAATTAAATAAATAAGCTTAAAAATATAATACAGAATTTAAAATAGTAATAATTACATATATCAGTCTTTTCTCATTATATATTTATAAATAATATTTTAAAAGTTTTTTTTTTCCTACACTGAGCACATTAAATAAGAATTTTTCAGCATTATTCTGTATATCAGAGATATATTTTTCCAGATAAATAAAAAAAGAATTATAAATCTACTAAACAAGATAAATTATTACTAATTTTAATATTAATAATGATTAAATTACTTTATAAAATAAGAAAAAAATAATAATAAAATATTTAATCTATAATCATTCATCATTAATTAATAGATATTATTTAAAATTATTATTATTATACTATAAGATTAATTCTGATTATAAAAGTTTTACTTAAAATATTATTAAAAATATTAAATTCCAATAAATTATCATATTAAATATCATCTTTAATAGAATTATATAATCACATTATAATTCTTTAAATTGATTCTTACATACAGAGCTGCCCTGGATCTTTTTATTAAATTATTAAATCTAAAACATAAAAATAATTAGCATTATATTATCTAATAATATTACTTTTTTATATCTTTGCAAGTACTATACTATATTTAATTAAATCAATAAAAAATATTATTTTATTATTTTTATTCTTATTATCCTTCTTATATATACTATCCAGTTTTAATTACTAAATAATATTAATTATAATCAACTGAATAACATGTGCAAAACATAATAATTAATTTTATTTTGTATTCTAATTAACACTATTTTCTTTTAAATAATTCTCTAATATACTAATTAATTATTATCTATTATTACTTACATTATTAGCAGTTAAAGCAAGTAATTAATCATATATTTTAAACTTTTTCAAAATATTATAAATAAATAAGGCCATAAACTTGCTAGTATAAGAATAAAGAATATACTTAAATCTAAATAATATCTCACAATATTCCTATATTTCATTAATATAGGACCCAATAATTCTAAGAAATAAAAAATTATTAAGACTTATCTATATATTAAATACTAATAAAACTTTTATTAAAGATTCAAAATCTTTAAATAATTTTCTTTTAATATTATAAGAGTATTATTAAACTAACTCTCATATTTTTTTCTAATAAAATATTTAAGTTAAGAGATTTAACATATTTAGTAAAATTTAAAATTCAATATTTTTAATAGTACAAAAAAAAAGATTCAATAAGATAATTATTTTTATAAACTGATAGAGAAAATTTTTAGCAGAATTTAATAAAATTATTTAACAGAAATCAGTAGTAATATATAATAAGTTTTAATAGCTTTTCTTTATTATCTAGAGTAAATAATATTATTAAGAATTATTATTTTATACTAATTAGTGATATATATATTTACTTACATAGAAGATATCTAAATCAGACTGACTATTAATTATTAAATCTGATCAAAATCTTTTATATTTAAGAGATTATAAATACTTTATTATACTGCCAGAACTATATTTATAATATATTAGATATTTTAGAAGTATATAATTATGAAAACACTGCACAAAAGATAAACTAATTATAAAAGCAGTAATCTGTCTATAATTATTCTATATCTCAGCTTGTCTTTTGCTTACCCATTATAAATATTAATAATTTAAATAGCATTAATCCTTAATTTCTTAACCAGTAATTATTTAATTTTATTATTTAAAAAAATTATTTTTATATTTATTCTTATATTCCATATATTAATTGCTATAAATTAAATAAATAAATAAGTTTTTAAGTAAAAAATTAGACAATAATAATAGTCTATTTATAGATAAACTTAATAATAGAGACAATAAAAAAACTAGTTCAGTAAAAAAATTATCTCTAATATCTAAAAATAAATAAAATAAATTAATATTCATATTTAAAATAATAAGATTTTAAGATTCAGAATCTATAATTAATAAATAATTGTATATAAAATACAGATAATAATAGATTATAATATTAATAAAAAAATTCACTAGAATAATAATATTATTATATTAGAATAAAACTAAGACACTAAATCTAAGAGATAATACAATATAAAACTCCTAGCTAAGATTAATAAATTATTATAAAATAATAAGATTAAAATAGTTTTATTCTTAAAAAGTCAATTATATAATAATTTTCTATACTATTAAACTTACTTAATATTATTATTATATAGTTATGAGAATAATAGCCCATAGTATCTACTATATATTAATAATAAGTTATCTTTCTTATAAATATAAAAGAATTTATTTTTATACCACTAAAACTTTTTATATATTCTAATAATATAGTATAAAATCTTTAATCTTTTATACTATAAAAATATACTATACTAATATTATTTTTATTATTCTTACTTTCAAAGCTATAACTATCAAATTAATCTTCTGATTTTGTTAAAAAATCAAGATATAGATTCTATAAGAGTAAATACATCTATATATTACTTAATTATATAGAAATATTATTTATAAATGTTATTTAAATCCTTTTTTTTTTAATAATATTCTTAAATATCTATTCAATAAAGTTATAATAAATTTATAATTTCTGCTTAAGTATAAAGTATAAAAACTAGAAATCTAGAATACTATTTAAATTTTTTATTCTAAGAATTCTTCAGCTTATATTAAATAAGTTTTAAAAATATATTACTGTTTTCTTACAGAAAAAACTTTAACATAATTAATAATAAATATTTATTTAATATTATTATAATAATTAGTGTTTTAATTATAAATTTTAAAAAATCTCTTATATATTTAAACTTTTATTATAAAATAGTATTTATCTTTTTATTTAATTTTAATATATATAGAAGTATTATTTATAAGTGTTACAAACTAATTTAGATTAATATATTAAGTAGGACTATAATATATCAATTATATAACTATATTATAATTTATACTCTAAAGAATCAAAGATATATAAATATAATTCTATATAGATTTTGAATAATCTTATATAGTCTAGTTGATAATTAGTAATAGTTCAATTCTGTTACTGGTTATGATGTGGCAATAATATTTATAGTTTTATAAATATCATTAGTATATTAATTAGACTAGTTTAGTAGGCTAATAATCAGGACTTTTTTTTTATATATTCAATTTTAATATATATAGAAGTGTTACCTATAAATATTACAAACTAATTTAGATTAATATACTAAGTAGGACTATAATATATTAATTATATAGCTATACTATGATTTGTACTCTAAAGAATCAAGAATATATAAATATAATTTTATATAGATTTTGAATAATCTTATATAGTCTAATTAATAATTAATAATAGTTTGATTCTGTTACTGGTTATAATATGCCAGTAGTATTTGTAGCCTTATAAGTATTTATTAGCATATTAATCAGGCTAGCTTAATAGACTAATAACTAGAACTTTTTTTTAGTTATTAATTTTAAATTTTTAATATATATAAAAGTATTATTTATAAATATTATAAACTAATTTAAATTAATATATTAAGTAAAGCTATAATTATTAATCTAAAATTCTAAATAAAATTACAGAATTTATAGTTTAAACTATTTATATTTTTTAGAACTAAATGAATCTAAATATAATTAGTGCTATATAAAAAAAAATTTAAACTGAATCCTAAGTTTTGTTATGATATACTAAACTACTAATTTAGATAATATCTGCTAAGCAGGGTTGATAGTTACATATTTATAGAACTTGAAGCTATTTAGATATCCTTTCTATATTTATGCCCTATAAGTATATAAGAATATGAAGAATATTAAATAACATTATTTAGTAACAGTAATAGGACTTAAAGATATATTTATCTCTTGTAATTTAATTTGTATAAATATTTAATCTATTCACTATATAGATAATATTAACCATATAGTATTTACTTGATATCAGAATCTATACAGATATATATATATATCTACATTCATAAACTAATTGTTATTGAGAATCTACAATATTTTAATATAATCTGAACCATAGTAATACTTATAGAAGTTATATCAAATTAAGACAATAAACTTTTTAGTATAAATAAATAATTTATAACTTTATATTCTTTCTATTATTTAAGATAGCATCTTATAATGTCTAAATAATTTAATATATTATTTATATTTATTATATTATCTATATTTATTTGAATTTTAATATTAATATTAACTTAGAAAATATTATTATAAATTTTATTAAACTAGACTATTTATAGTATTATATAAATATAAAATTAAAAATCTATTTATTTATTAATTTAATATTAATATTATTTAATAGAACTATTAGATAACTATTTTAAATAATAATCTAGTTCTAAGTTCTTATTTTCTATTTTATCTATCAGACTAATATCTAGTCTCCTAGCCCTCTCTACCCCTTATTTTTTTAATTCTTTTTATTAATATCTATCTCCTCTTCAATATTTTTATTATTAGTATTAATCTCCTTATTATCAGTATCTATATCCTTACTGTCCTCCTGCTTATTATTTTCAACTATAAAATCTCTATTTTTATTAGAATTATTATTATTTTTTTTATCCTCATTTTTATTATCTTTATTACTTTTATTATCTTTACTATTATCAACTGATATTAATCTATTAAAAAACAAATATCCTTCATTATTCTCTATTCAATTTAATCAATAAAATATATTTTAAAAATAATAATATTATTAAAATATATTATTATATCTTCACTATAAAATAAAGATTCAATTTTCTAACACTATTAAATAAAAAATTTAATCTCAGCTTAAGTATCTTTAGCAGAATAGTTTAATATCTAAAGACTTTTATTTATAGTTAATAAAGCTTATTCCTTTATTTTAGTAATTAAATAACATAATTAATATTTAAATATATTCTGTGTAGTAAGTGATTTATAATCCTATATATATATATTAATTAAAAAATATTTAATATTATTATTTACTGTTACTTTACTATTACTGATTTTAGGCTGTATTTCTAATAGAAATTTCTGAGCTTAAAGATCATAGATACTTTTCTTAATATCTTTTGTAGTTTTCTGTTTATTTTAATACTTACATAACTTGCTTTCTTGAAAGTGTTTTTCTATAAAATATTTTACAGTCTATTTTTTAAGAGTTTAATAGATTACTTTATCTACAGTTTATTTAATTTAAAATTAACAAATCTTTTTAAATATATTATCTAAAAACATTATTATTTAAAAGTATCTTAGATTTTCTTTCTTTTAATATGCATTGCTTTTTAATTAGTATTATTTTTTTTTCAGCATATCAAATCATTACTGATTAGCTGCTATCGTTTAGCTGTGGTATATTAAACATTTAGATTGTTTAATAATATTTTTAGAGATATTTTGATTATAATTATAATGATAACACTTTATGATAATAAAAACGCGTGCTTTTCATGTTTTTGTTACTATATTATAAAATAGATTTAAAAATGAGAAATAAAAGCATTAAAAAATGACTAAAAAAAAGGAATTTTAAAAATACTATTAATTATTAAGTAATAAAAAAAGTAAAATTTTTTTAATTTTTTTTATAATCTTTTTTTTTGTTAATATCATTTTTCTAATTCAGAAAATTTTTAAATTATTAAATTAGAATCTTTGGATATATTTACTAGTTTTATTTTAAAAATCTTTTTATCTGCTATTTTTTTAAAGATAATTCCTGTATTATAAATCTTTTTTTATTAAAATTAAAGATATATTATTCTTTAATAACACTTATTAGTAATATTATAGTATTACTAATATAATAATAAATATATTCTTTATTTACTACAATATAGTACTAAAAAGAAGAGAACAATCTAATCAAACCAAAAAATATGCAGAGATCCATAAAGATTATATATCAAATAAGTTTTCTATATAATTCTTTAATAACATTATTAAATAATATTTTAATATCTGAATTATAGTCTATATATTAGATTATCAATAAAAGTATAAAAAAGTTCTTACTGAATAAAAAATTAAAGTATAGGAATAAACTTTACAAAAATATAATCACACTTAGTATAGTTATAAGAATATTAAAGTAAAACTTATAATAAAATAATTAATAAAATATAATTAATAAATGAATAAGTTTTTATAATTTTTTTAATAATAATAAAATTAAATAATATTTTATAGTATTACTTTATAAAATTTAGTACTATTAGTTTTAATTTAGTTTTATTATTTTTAAATTAATTTTTACCAAATAGATTCAATATATCTTTTTAGAACTTGGATATAGTGATTATTAAATTCAGATATCTGTGTTAAATACTCTGCAAAATATATTCAAACATATTATTATAATATATTTTAAAAATAATATTCTTTAATAATATTTATTAGTAAAATTTATTAATTTATAATACAGCTATAAATTTTGCTATTATACATTGTAGCTAAATTATAATCTAGCTAAAAAATATATATTTTATCAAAAAACTCTTAGAAATCAGCAAGAAACTTTATAATATAGATCCTAAATATATTATATTATAAGAGCTATAACTAAATCATAATAAAAAAAAATATTAACTCAAAAATAGAAGATATAAGCTTATATTTTATATATTATCTAACAGCAGTAGCTTTTAAATCTTATTTAGTATTTTAAAATATTATAAAAAAATATTACTATCAAATAGTTAGTTTAAAGAGAAAAATTTTAACAAAAAGAATCTAAATTAATAAAAAATTTTTAAAATAATAATACTTTTATTTTAAGAAAACTATGGATAAAATAGATTAAAAAACTTAGTTAAAGAAGTTTAAAAATAGAATTAATTTAGTATAGTTTTTTATAATATCCTAAAAATTAAAATTAATTTATATTCTCTAAAATATATTCATTATATAAATTATTAGTCTAAAATATAATATTAATAACAGTTATTAATAACATATATTATTATTATTATAATTTTAAACTATATATAAACATAAGAATTTACATTCCTATATAAAATTTCCTATATATGAAATAAAATTTTCTCATTTTAATATAGAAAATCCTATATATAATTAAAACTTCTTATATAGGAAAAATAAATATGAAATTCCTATATAAAAATTCTTATATTAAAACAGGATTTTCCCAATTATTATATAGGAATTCCTATATAGAAATATAAATTCTCATATAATAGTTGGGATTTCCCAATTAGGAAAGAGAGATTTCTATCTTAAGAAATGAAAATTAAGAATTCCCACTAATATTAAAGGAAGATTACTTTTCCCATCCCATATGAGTAAAAGGGAAAAAGTCCCATCCCAGTTCCCATTTCAGTGCCCACCCTACTTTCAGAGCTTCTTCTATTCTAATAAAGTTTTTAATAGATTTTTATATATTTTCTGAACTATTATATTTTTTCTATTTAACCAGATATAGAGTTTCTCTGTTTATTTTTTTTTCTACCACTATTTTCTTAACTTTATATATTTTTTGTTTAATGGTTATTTTTTTTTATATTTTGATATTCTTTGGTACTAGTTCTAGTAATAATATATAGAATATTGGATAAATTTTTATAAAATCTAATAGTTTTAATTTATAATTAATTTCTCTAATTTTTTTTTAATTTTGAATAATTTGATTTGTATATAGTCTAATTTGTTATTAGATTATAAAATTTTAAGATTTTTTTAAAAAAGATAGATTTTTTTTTTTTTAAAAATCTAATCTTTTCTGATTTTATTTATTATATTTTTTAAAATTTTTTTTTTTTAATATTGAATTTCTTTTTCCAAATATAAATAAATAATTTTTATTATATTAATTATCTGTTCTATAATTTTTATAATTAATTTCTTATATTATAGTTTTTTTAATATTCTTACTTCTCATTCTGTATATACTATAAAGAGTATTATTTCTGTTATAATTTACTTTATTATATTATATATTAATTAGATAATTAATAATAGCTCTATCTAATTATCTTATATTTAATTAATATAGTTTCTTAAATATTTTTCTAATATCTAGTTTATTCTTTCAGTTTATCTATTAGTTTATAGATAATAGATAATGTTAAGCCAATATTCTTTTTCTATAAGATCTACTATAGATCTTTATAATTTTAATATAAATACTAATTCTCTGTTTAATACTATAATTTCTAATATTTTATAATGTTAAAACACTTATTATAGTAAGATTTCTATTAATAATGATGTATTTATTTTTTTTATAATTAATATAAAGTGTGTGTATTTTGTTATTCTATTTATAATTACTAAGATTAAGTTAAATTTTTCTGATATTAGTAATTTAATAATTATGTTTATTATAATCTACTATTATATATATTCTAGTACTGAAAATAATTATAATTATTTATATAATTAATATTTAATGATTTTATTTTTTTAATATATATTATATTTTTTAATATGTTTATTAATATTTTTATATATTTTTAATCAATAATAATTATATATAATTTTTTCTATAGTATTATTATTTTCTAAATGTTCTGTAATTAATTTATTATAATAAAATTAAATAATCTTTTCTCTGATTATTTTTAATATATAGATTAAACTATATTAAAATATAAATTTAATATTATTTATAATAATCTTATTGTGACGGTCGGCCTAAACATAGTCTATTCCTACTACCTAGAGTACATTCAACGGAATATCGAACATAAGAAGGGAAAGAAAAAAAAAGAGTCAGCTAGTTAGTCCAAACAATCTTTTATATAACCTTTGGATTATTTAATTAAGCACTGCTAGGTAAATAGTTAATCCTATAAACCTTTTTATTTTCTAATTAGGAATCTGTTTTTGTGTTATTTATATCACACCATTATAGTAATATATTATTCTATCCTATACTTCTGTATGTTTCACATAGAATTATTATACTAGTTGTTATGAGATTTAATAACTGTTATAATAGTGTATAGTGATTTATTAAGATTATAATGATTTTTATATTAGTGTAATAACTGACTCTTTAATATAATAATCTGTGATAATTGTCTATAATATTATCTTTTTTTTTAAAAACACTTACCCTCAAGCAGTATTATTAGCAGATTATTATTATTATATTTTTTTATAAATCTATTTTTTTTCACTACCTTAATCTATTTAGTAAGATATTATGGTGATCCTGGTTTATTAGGATAGCTATTATAAAACTTTTTTAATATTAATATTATATTTATAAAATTTTAAGCAGAATATTATATAGGATCAGGATTAAAGCCGCGCCAGTTGATTTAATAATATAGCTTTTTTTATTATAACTGTATGTTCAGGATCTTTTTTATTTTTTATTCTGATTATTTATTTATAATTATTGTAGATACTTTATTCTTAAGTTAGCCCTTTAAAGGTTTAATTGATGCTGTATGTTGTAGTTTGTCTGGTGAGAAGACTTAGTGTATATAGATTCTCTTTAGCAGATTCAGTTTAAAGTTATTGCTGATTTTGTGTATGATTATATATAGTCTAGTAGATTGGTGATCTAGCTTTTTACTAGAATATTCTATATTTTATTCTTTATTATTAATATAAATCTTATCCCTAACATTAAAGTCTATTTTATAATAGTGTTTATTTATCTGCTGATGTTACTATTTTTAAGTTTTTAAAAGATTTAATTATATATGATTCTATATTTTTCTTAAACATTTTATTTATGTTTAGATTTTCTTTTTATTAGATATAAATTTTTGGGTTGGTATTAGCTTTAACTAATTAAATAATATATAAGATTAATATCTTTTTTCTACTTTGAATGGAGATATTCCAGTTAACTCTTGGGGTAATAAAACTGTTGTAAAGTTTATAATTGGCAGAAATTTTGACTAGTTGTCTATAGTAAAGCTTATATAAGGCTGGAGTTATTGTTAAAGATACTGATTTGTAATCTCTGTTTGGCTATCAGTTTATGTATATTAAGTGATTAATAATTTTAATTTGATCTAGAGTATTTAATAGATCTTTTCCCAGAATTTTAAGATGAACTGTTCTTTATAGTCTAATATAATAGTTTTTAATAGTCCAGTTTAGAGGTAAATATAATATATCTATAATTTGGTTATATTAACTGTTGTAATATTTTTTTAATAGAATATTAATATAGGTTTTTTGCTAAAGTGATCTATAATTATATATATATTATTATATCTATACTTATCTAATGGTAGTTCCATGAAGTTTATTAAAAGATATTATTATGGTTATATTAGAATAAGTAGTAGTTAAAACCATTCTAGTTTTTTGTTTCTTTGAGTTATTGTTTGTTTATATAATTTGCAGTTATTTATATAACAGTATATGTTGGAGCTTTATATTTTTTAATAGAAATGGTTTTTTATTAGTCTATACAGCTTTGTTTAATTTGGATAGGTGGTAGATAGTTAACAGTAAATTTTATTTAATAAATAAATCTTTAAATTCTCATTATCAGGCACATATAAACAGCTATTATATTAAAATTACTTTTTAATTACTTCCTATTAAAAATTCTTTCCAGAGGTTCAGTTCTTAGTCTCAGCTATTCTTATATATTCTTTATTTGTGGTAAGTACTTAGATAATAACTGTATTATTAATTATTATAATAGTTAGATTAAAAATAATAGCTTTGTTAGTGATTTCTCTATTAATTTTATGCTAAAAAATTATAATTTAGTTTTAATAATTTAGATTCACTATAATTTTATTTTTCTAGTGAGTAAGAATATCTGTAAGTATATTTATTTTCTTTAATCAATAATAGAGAATAAAATAATATTTCTTTAAGAATTTATACTAATATATCTGTTATGTATTCAGAGATTTTATAATCATAAAATATTCTAAAGCTTAATAATCTAATTAAATATTGAAAGTTTTTTATCTATGTAAGCTGATTAACTCTAATCTCTATTCTTAGAATGTTTTTACTATTATAAGGAGTTTTTTATTATAAATATTATAATTATACTCTAAAGCTGTTATATTTGCTAAATAATAAATTACTAAATACTACTTCTAATTTTTATCTTGTTGGGATAATACAGCTATGACTATTTTATCTAAAATATCAGTCTCAACTTGGGTTGGTCTTTTAGAATTATAATATATAAATATAGATATTTTACAGAGCTTTTATTTTAAAAATTAGAATATCTCTTTATAATTATAATTCTATATAAATTAAATATCTAATCTAGTGAGTTAATATAATAGTTTTACTATCTAATTATATCTTTTAATAAATTTCTAATAAAAGTTATAAAATCCTAAGAAAGACTGAACACTCTGAATAATATCTAAAATCTTTTAAGAGTAAATAATCTTAATCTTAATAAGATTAATTTTGATTCTTTATAGTATAATAATGAATCTTAAATATTTGATTATAATAATATAGAATTTATACTTTTTAAGATTTATCTATAGACCTGTTTCTTTTAATCACTCTAATATTTTTTATATATAGATCTTATGTTTAATCTTATTATTATTATAAATAAATAGATTATTTATAAAAATAATAAGAAACTAGTCTAAATAATCTATAAAAACATTATTAATCAGTCGCTGAAATGTTATTAACCTATTTATTAATCTGAACAGTATAATCTTATATTTGAAAGTTCTATAATAATATTAGAATGTGATTAATCTTGCAGATTTAGAGTGCATTTAAATATAATAAAATCTCTATTAAATATCTAATTTGGTAAAAATTTTAATCTTGTTTAGTTACTTAAACACTTCCTTAATCAATAATAGTGAATAATAATTTTTTTTAATTATTATATTTAATTTTTAATAGTCTATATAAAAACAAAATCCTTTATCTGTTTTTCTGGCTATTAGGATTAGTAAAATAAATGATATATTACTTAGTATAATAAAACCTTTATCAAGATTCTTTAGGATATAGGCTTAAATAGCTTCCAGCTTATTCTCTAATATTCAATATAAGGGGCTATATCCTAGCTCAAGATTCTTCTCAAGCTTAATCTTATAGTTATATTTATAGTGTTTTAATAACTAATCAGATTAGACCTTTAAGAATATATCAGTATAGTTTTAATACTACTGTGATAATTATTATTTAATCTTTTTAAATTTAGCCTTCTTAATAAAGTATTATTAGTTTTTTAATATATATTTAATCTTATTTAAACTAGTTATAAAGATTTTATATTTTTTAGTTTTAATTAAACAATAAAATACAGTATTTTTAATTATAACTATATTAATACTTTTTACTGTAAATCTAGCTTAATTTTATTTTCTAAATTTAATTATTTTTTAAATTTTTATTTTTAGTTTAATATTTATAAATAAACTTCTTAATTTAATTAGCATTAAATTATATTTTATTTAATTTAGATAAATACTGTTTTATTTTCTCTATATTAAGCCCTTTAATATAGATATTATTTAATAAAATATAGTAATCTTTAATTCTATAAGTTTATTGTATTAATCAGTATTTATTTAATATATTTTATTTATTGATTTATTTTTTTAAAGAATTCTTTTCAATATATAAATAAATTATTTTTTTTTTATCTAATCTTTTAATAATATTTTTTTAGACTAGATAAAATAATAATTATAACAGTCTACAAAAACTCTATACTTCTTTAATTATAACCAATCTAATATAGCGTTATGCTTATCAAGTTATATAATTAAGAAAAATAATTAATACTATATTCTTCTATTAATAATTAATATTAATATTATTAAATAGATAATTAATTTTATATTTTTTCTATTATATCTTTTCACTCTGCAAGGTTGTTTCAGAAAGATTATATATATTTAAAAATACTTCACAAATTTCTCTGTTAAAAAAATATTTAAAAAAATAAATTTATTAGTTTTAATATTAGTTAAAGTTTTAATACAGATCATATATTCATTCTTTACTAGCTAAATAAATATAATTATATTTATAGTTTTATTCTCTAACAGTTATAATAAATCTAAAACTTTATTATTTACTAACATCTTATCCAGATAAAAAATTTATTCTAAATATTAGTTTTTTTTTGTTTTTCTACAGATTCAGCTATAGATTTAAAAACCTTTAAATCAGAAGTTTTTTTTTTAAAAAAACACTTATCAATATAGTGTTTTAATAGCTTACAATTAAAGTATTTATTCTTTTTAATAAGCTTTTTATATTTTTTTATAAAAAGATTAAAGTAAACTATTCTAGACTTTAGTTTTGAGTTAATAGTGATAAATAATAAATCATTATTTAATTTTAAGTTTTTGCTTTTTTTAGATTTATATTTATAAATATACTTCTCTTTCTCAGCAATCTGTTCCAGACAATTAGCAGTAATATAGTAATCTTATACAAAAGTGGTATACAAAATAATCAGATCTGTACTTTTTTTAATTATAGTATACTACATTTTAAAGAAAAATTTATAATATAATTCTTTTTTTTATTTAAACTTTTAAAGCTAGCCAGGCCTAATTTCTATACTAGAAATATAAATTTTAATAAAAAGGTCTAAAACTTTATATCCCTTATTATAAAATAACATAATTCTATCTTAATATTAATAACTCTGTTTTTATCAATATAGATAGTTCATAATACTTAAAAATATTATTTATATTTTAATAATACTGAGATGAGTCCTTTTAAAAATATAAAAGTAAATAATTTATTATTTCTCTTTTATATATACTGTTTATATAAGCTAAACAAGTTTAAATAGTCAGATAATAATTAACATTCATTTCTAGTTTATTTTTAATATTAATCTCCCAGAATTCATACTTTAGGTTAATTTTATTAGAGAGTAGCTAACTATTAAGCAGCTTTATACTTTTTTATTTTTTATTTTTTTTAAGATATTAATATATTTAATAACAGCTTTTAAGTTTATCACTGCAGTATCTTATTTTTTAATCAATTCTATTATTATTTAATAGTAATCTTTTATTTATTCTTTAAAATTTATAATCTTTTTTATATATATATATATATCTTCTTTAATATTATTATTTATAATCTTAGTACCTTTAACTAGTTATTTCTTAATAATTATTAGATATTAAAGCAAGTTATTAAATAGACTTTTTAAATTACTCTTATAGAATAATAAAAATATTTTTTTATTAAACAGTTCTTCCAGTAGATCTTATAAATCTAAATTATTAAAATTAATAGTAAAATATTAATTAAACTTATTATTATAATCTTTATTATTATTTATATCTCAGAATAATTTTATAGAGTCAGTTATATTATTTAATTTTATTATTATATAAACTCACAAGATTATACTTAAAAAAATAATAAAAATAAGAAAAGAAAAAAAAATTTTAGGGTTTAAATTTCAGTATAATATTTCTACTATACAAATTATACTAAATTTAATAAAAATTTAATAAAAAAATTTTTTTATGATTAGAGCTATTAACAATATATTATTATTTATTATATTAATATATATAAAGAAGGTGTAAAAAAAAGAGAGATAATATTTAATATTATATAATAGTTAGCCTAAATATAGTCTATTTCTACTATCTAGAGTATATTTAATAGAATATTAAATATAAAAAAGAAAAGAAAGGAAGAGAGTTAGTTAATTAATTTAAATAATCTTTTATATAATCTTTAAATTACTTAATTAAATATTATTAAATAAATAATTAATTCTACAAATCTCTTTGTTTTTTAATTAAAAATTTATTTTTATATTATTTATATTATACTATTACAGTAATATATTATTCTATTCTATACTTCTGTATATTCTACACAGAACCGTCATACCAGTTATTATAAAACTCAACAACCATCATAATAGCACATAGCGATTCATCAAGATTGTGACAATTCTCACACTGGCGTAACAACCGACCCTTCAGCGTAACGATCCGTGACAACCGTCCATGACATTATTATATTTAATTCTGTTATTAATATTTTTTAATATTATTTAAATTATTCTATCTATAGCTATTTTTTTAATAATAAAATTTTATAATTCTGTATTTAATATTTTTTTATTATAACTATTAAAATAGCTATTTAAAGATTGTATTTTACATTTTTTTTTATTTTATTTAAATAAAGCTAATTTTAGTTTTTTAATTTTTTTTTATAATCTAATCTTCTGCTAAAAGTATTTATTTTTTTATTTTTTTTTTTATAATATTTAATTATAAATTAATATTATAATAGTATTTTTGATTATTTTATTTATCTTTTAATTAATATTTTAATTATTTGGAAGTAAGTAAGATTTTTATAATTTATAATAATTTTAATTAAAAATTTAGTTCTTTTTAAGTAAACTTTTTATTATTAAAGTACTGTTACTATGGTTAGTAATTTTTTATTATAGATATTATAGTTAAATTCTATATTAATTATTTTTCTAGAATAATATATAATTATTTATTATTTTTTATTAAATTTTTTTTATATTATTATTATTTTTATGATAAACTTTAATATATTTATTTTAAAT
>JAMAFV010000042.1:0-39091 GCA_023625935.1 Eurotiales sp. R13A2
ACTATATAAGATTGTTCAAAATCTACACAGAATTATATTTATATATCCTTGATTCTTTAGAGTACGAATCATAGTATAATCACGTAATTAATATATTATAATCCCACTTAGTATACTAGTCTAAATTAGTTTGTAACATTTATAGGTAACACTTCTATATATATTAAAATTAAATAAAAAAATAAATATTATTTTATAATAAAAGTTTAAATACATGAGGGATTTTCTAAAATTTATAGCTAAAACACTAATTATTATAATAACATTAAATAAATATTTATTATTAATTATGTTAAAGTTCTTTCCGTAAGAAGATAGTAATATATTTTTAAAACTCACCTAGTATAGGCTGAAAAATTCTTAGAATAAAAAATCTAGATAGTATTCTAGATTTTTAATTTTTATACTTTATATTTGAGCAGGAATTATGAATTTATTATAGCTTCACTGAATAGGTATTTAAGAATATTACTAAGAAAAAAAAGGACTCAAGTAACATTTATAAGTAATATTTCTATATAATTAAGTAGTATACAGATATATCTACTCTTATAGAATTTATATCTTAATTCTTCAGCAAAATCAGAAGATCAATTTGGTGGTTATAGTTTTAAAAGTGAGAATAACAAAAATAATATTAACATAGTATATTTCTATAGTATAAAAGATCAGAGATTTCATGCTATATTATCAGAATATATAAAGAGTTCTAGTGGTGTAAAAATAAATTTTTTCATATCTATAAAAAAAATAGCTCGCTGTTAATATATAATAAGTATTATAGACTATTATTCTCATAACTATATAATAATAATATTAAGTAAGTTTAATAGTATGGAAAATTATTATATAGTTAACTTTTTAAGAATAAAATTATCTTAATCTTATTATTTTATAGTAATCTACTAATCTTAGCTAGAAGTTTTATACTGTATTATCTCTCAGACTTAGTATCTTAGTCTTATTTTAATATAATAATATTATTATTTTAGTAAATTCCTCTGTTAATGTTACAATCTATTATTATTTATATTTTATATATAATTATCTATTAATTATGGATTCTGAATTTTAAGATTTTATTATTTTAAATATAAATATTAATTTATTTTATCTATTTTTAGATATTGAAGATAATCTTTTTATTGAACTAGTTCTTTTATTGTCTTTATTATTAAGTTTATTTATAAATAGATTATTATTATTGTCTAATTCTTTATTTAAAAATTTATTTATTTATTTAATTTATGGTAATTAATATGTAGAATATAAGGATAAATATAAAAATAATTTTTTTGAATAATAGAATTAAATAATTACTGGTTAAGAAATTAAGGATTAATATTATTCAAATTATTAATATCCACAATGGGCAAGCAAAAGATAAGCTAAAATATAGAATAATTATAGGTAGATTGTTACTTTTGTAACTAGTCTATCTCTTGTGTAGTGTCTTTATGATTATATACTTTTAAAATATTTAATATATTATAAATATAGTCCTAGTGGCATGACAAAGTATTTATAATCTTTTAAATATAAAAGACCTTAATTAGATTCAATGATTGATAGTCAGTCTGATTTAGACATCTTCTATGTAAATAAATATATATATCACTGATCAGTATAAGATAATAATTCCTGGTAATATTATTTACTCTAGATAATAAAGAAAAGTTGTTAAAATTTATTGTATATTACTGCTGATTCCCATTAAATAGTCCCATCAAATTCTGCTGAAAATTTCCTCTATCAGTTTATAAAAACAATCATCTTATTAAATCTTTCTTTTTATGCTGTTAAAAATACCAAATTTTAAATTTTATTAAATATGTTAAATCTTTTAACTCAAATATCTCATTAGAAAAAAATATAAAAATTAGTTTAACAATACTTTTATAATATTAAGAGAGAATTATTTAAAGATTTTAACTCTTTAATAAAAATCTTATTAATACTCAATATATAGATAAGTCCTAATAATCTTTTATTTCTTAGAATTATTAGATTCTATATTAATAAAATATAGGAATATTATAAGATATTATTTAGATTTAAGTATATTTCTGATTTTTATACTAATAAGTTTATGGTTTTATTTATTTATAATATTTTAAAAAAGTTTAAAATATATAATTGATTATTTGCTTTAATTACTAATAATACAAATAATAATAGATAATAATTAACCAGTATATTAAAGAATTATCTAAAAGAAGATAGTGTTAATTAGAATGTAAAATAAAATTAATTATTATATCTTGTATATGTTATTCAGTTAGTTATAACTAATATTATTTAGTAATTAAAACTGGATAGTACACATAAAAAA
This sequence comes from Eurotiales sp. R13A2, assembly GCA_023625935.1. Lineage (NCBI taxonomy): Eukaryota > Fungi > Ascomycota > Eurotiomycetes > Eurotiales > Eurotiales sp. R13A2. Next base: position 2,333 of record JAMAFV010000042.1, read on the forward strand.
GATAATAAGAATGAAAATAATGAAATAATATTTTTTGCTGACTCAATCAAATATAGTATGGCATTTGTAAAGGTATAAGAAAATAATATTATTAGATAATATAATGCTGATCATTTTTATATTTTAAATTTAATAATTTAGTAAAAAGATCTGGGGCAGCTCTGTATATAAAAACTGATTTAAAGAATTATAATATAATTATATAATCTTATTAAAAATAATATTTGATGTAATAATTTATTAGAATTTAATATTTTTAATAGCATTTTGAGTAAGACTTTTATGATTAGAATTAATCTTATAGTATAATAATAATGATTTTAAATAATATTTATTAACTAATAATAAATAATTATAGATTAAATATTTTATTATTATTTTTTTTTTATTTTATAAAGTGATTTAATCACTATTAGTATTAAAATTAGTAATAATTCATCTTATTTGGTAGATTTATAATTTTTTTTTTATTTATCTGGAAAAATATATCTTTAATATACAGAATAATACTGAAGAATTCTTACTTAATGCGCTCAGTGTAGAGAAAAAAAAACTTTTAAAATATTATTTATAAATATACAATAAAAAAGAATTAATATATATAGTTATTGTTACTTTGAATCCTACATTATATTTCCAGATTTATTTATTTAATTATTGGTCTGTATCAGAAAAGAAAGAGTATAAAAATAATATTATTAATTTTTATAATATTTATTATTTTTCTATAAAAAATAAATATCTAATATCTAGTAATCAAAACAATTTAATTATTAAAATATATTATTTGATGGTAATATTTTATAGTAATATTCTATATCTATATAACTAATTTAATATTTTTTTTAGGACTTATTATTGATATTTATAATACTAGTAATACTGCGACAAATAAATTGGTAAAAAACCATTTTAGAATATGAATGCTTCATCTATAATCTAAATTTAAATGTTTTAAATAATCTAAGAAAAGACCCACTAGCATAATAGAAATAGATTGAAAAAATATATTTAATAGTAGCTTAAATAGTTAAAGATCTTTTGGGTGTGGAATTAACTAGTATAAGTGTTGAGTGAGTCTTTAGTATTATATATGATATTTATTATTATTCTTAAAGTTATTTAACTGCAGAAATGATCTTACAGATAATACTACTTAAATATATGAAAAAGAAATTTTGTAATACAATTTTTTTTAATATTAATAATTTAAACACTTATGAAGATTGTTATTTAATACAAAAGATACAAGAGAAGAGAATATAAGATTAATTAATCTTATTAGAAGAATTAAGATTGATAATAGAACTTATAGTGATATTTAAAGATTGTTTTATTGATGAAGAAATAGTTTCATTAAATTTAAGAAAGTATGAGAAATAATCTCTTTAAAAATAATATTATTATGTATTTTTACACGTCTAAAATATATTTAAAAAACATGTAATATTTTAAAGCTCTGTATATTTTATATTACTATATAATATTATTACTATGGAAATATTTATTTTTATATGAGATTTCTTATATAGGATATAAGACTTTTAACAATCCTATATAGGATTATTATTCTTAGATAGGATTTCTCATATAAGATATGAGACTTTTAATAAATCCTATATGAGATAAAAAATCCTATATGGGATTTCTCATATGGGATATGGGATTTTATTATATCTATAAAATCCCAGTAGGGCTCCTAATTCCTATATGGGATTCCCAGTGTGACAAGTCTAAGCTCACTAAAATCTCTGTGGGGCTCCTACTTCCTATATAGGAATCCCACTGTGACCAGCCAAAACCCACTGAAATCCCAAAAAAAATCCCAATGCCCACCCTAATTTAAACAACTTCACCTCAGTCTATATTAATAATATATTAATATACATAAATAGTTCCTTAGAAAAACACCAAAACCATATAAAAAAAGTACTAAAAAAGCTAAAAAAAATAAAATTATATTTAAATATTACTAAATCAGAATTTAAAATCAAATAAACAAAATATTTTAAATTTATAATAAAAATAAAAAAAAAAATTAGCATAAATTTAATAAAAATAAAAATTATAGTTAATTAAGCTTGGTCCATAATAATTTAAAAAATAAAAAAATTTTTTAGATTTATAAATTTCTATTAATAATTTATATATAACTACTTTAATATAACAGCACCACTAACAAATCTCACAGATAAAAATATTCTGTTTTACTAGTCTAATACAGCCAACACAGCATTCCAGCAGATCAAAAGAATGTTTATCTCTGTATCTATACTACTATAATTTAATCCCAAACGACAGACTATAGTAGAAGTAGACTTGTCAGACTAAACCTCTAGAAATATTTTAATACAGTATAATAATAATAATATACTGAGACCTTATGCTTTCCTTTTAAAAAAAAATACCCCAGTAGAGTATAATTATCAGATTCATAATAAAGAATTATTTACAATTATAAAATATTTATAGAAATAAGAATCAGAATTAATAGAATTAGAGACATTTAAAATTTATATTAACTATAAAAATTTATAATATTTTAATTAACTCTAACATCTAAACAAGTAATAAATATATTAAATTAATATTTTAAATTAGTATAACTTCATTTTTCAATATATATTAAAAAAAACAAATATATAAGTAAATATATTATTCTAAAAAGATAAAAATATCTCTAAGGATGCAAGCAATGAGTGTCTAAAACTCCAAGAAATAATATTATTATTTTAGATATTTAATAGTGGTTTTGTACTCTTTATACATAATTATATACAGACCACATCTCTTGAATTAATAGCCACCTATAATAACCCCAAAGATATTATCTCTAGGGTAACACCATTAGCACTAGAAGTAAAAAATAACCCAGTTTTAAAAAGAAAAATCTTAGAATTAGTAGATTAGAATAAAGCATACATAGATCTACAAAAAGTTATTAAGAAAGAAAAAACTACCATCCTAAAAAAATTAAATCTAAAAATAAAATTAACAAAATATACAGTAGATAAAAAAAAAACATTATAATATTAAATAAGAATATAGATTCTAAATATTAAAAAACTATAAATAAAAATAATAGTTAAAATTTATAATTCTCTATTGATAAATTATTCAAAGAAAAATATCTTGTACAGAATTATAATAAGAAAGTATTACTAATCAGAAATATCCATAGATATCAGAAGATTTATCTCCTATTATAAGATCTGTAAGAGCAGCCAGATATAAAGAGAAAAATACTAAAAACTATTAAAATCTCTATTAATCCCAAACAGAATATAACATAAAATCTTAATAGATTTTATAACTAAGCTGTTAGTATTAGATAAATATACTAATCTCCTAATAATAGTAGATTATCTAGATAAAAAAATCATTTTAGTTTTATTAAAAGATATTATAACTAAAGCTGTTACCTAAATATTTATATAATTCTTTATATCCTACTACAGATTATTTAAAAAAATTATCTTAAATTAAGGGCCTTAGTTTGTGAGCTTTATATAAAAAAAAATTTATAAAGTATTATAAATTATACAGCATCTATTTATTATTTAGCATCCTAAAATAGACAGCAGTATAAAATAAAGAAACAGCAATATTAAATTTTACTTTTAAATATTTATAAATTATATATAGAATAACTGAAATGAACTCTGTTTAACAGTATAGTTTATATTTAATACAAAGAATATTTTTTTTATTAGAATAAGTCTTTTTTTTTTGTAATATAAATATAACTTTAAATTCTAGACTATTCTAAAGAAAATCCAGCCTTATAAGGATTTAAAAAGTTTAATCTAAAAAACTAACAAGATCCTTCTAAAGCTTTAAGATAGTCTTAACTATATACAGCTCTTAATAATATTAATATAGAAAAGAAATAAAAAATATATAAATATATAGAGAATATCTATACTATAATATAAAATAAATAATTTTATATAGCTAGATATACAGAACATATAGACAAATAGACTATCTAAGAAACTTAATATCTACAGCTCTAAGTTCAAGGTTCTTAAATAAATTAGCTTCTATATCTACTAACTAGATATATTACTAAATATATATAATATTTTCTATACAGTACTTCTTTAATCAGCTAACAAAAATATAAGAAGACTATTTTTTTTATAAAGAATAAAACTATATTATTTATTAAAAATAATAATTAATAAAGAATTAAAATATAAGATTAAATATATTCTGACAGAATATATTAAATAATAATAAAAAGAATTTTTAATAAAATAGATAAAATATAGAATAATAACATAGAAATCTGTAGATAATCTTAAAAATATTATAGTCCTAAATAACTAGAAAAAGAAAAAGAGAGATAATATAATAATTTAAACCTATATTTAAAGATATTCAGGCTATACTATATTAATCCTCATAAATTCTTCATTTAATGTTTTAATGATTCTATGCAGGGCATACAGAACCATAGATTGGAAGAATATACTACCATAATTAAACTTATCACCAACTTGGAAGCTTGTTTACCTCTTTCTCTCCTCATCGAATTCTCTTTGTATGTATGTCGCTCTTGCTAGCGCTTATACCGGGTCTAGCCCGTGACATTTAGTAATATTAAGATTTATATAATTGTCTGTTATTCCTGAATCTAATAGAATTTGTAGTTTTTTTTTATTAATTTCTTCTAAAATAATTATTATCTAGTACTGGGAATTAATAATTACTGTAATTATATGCTTGCTTTAATAATATTATATATATTTTTTTACTGTTTTAAAATAATCTTTAATTTGATCTTTGTAGAGTGCTTTATTATAGTAATATTAATAGAAAGAGGCTTTGCACTTATAATTAAATAGACTCTTATACTTAGAATATCCACTTTTTTTATAAACACATCAGCACTTTAGATTTTCTTAAAGATATTTATATTTTATTTATATAATAATACTAGATATTTATGGAAATTAATAATTAATCTTTTTATTAAGGTAATATATTTTATATCTATTATTATAATATATTATTTAATATATTTCTTGATATAGATATCAGTTCAGATTTAAATAATATATATATATATAGTTAACAGTATATTTTAATTGTTTATTATATAGTCAGTATTCTTTCAACTATAAAATTTGTTTATATATCTTAGAAAGGATTTTATTATTCTATCTATAAATTAAACAATTTTAATTTATTTATTTATAATACTTATCACAACAGTTAATATATTCTTTCTATATATATTAAGATTTTTTCTAATAAATTGTTTTCACTAATATATAATTATATGAGTTATTTTCTAGCTCTTTTATATTAAGAATTAATTTAGTCTGAATATCTTTATCTTCTTAAAGTTTTTATTTAATATGATATTTTATTATCTTTTAAGTCTATAATTTTTATCTGTTTTTAACTAGTTTATAAAAATTATATAAGACCTTTTAGTTATTCAGTGTTTTTCTAACTTATTTTTTGATTTATTTTTTTTATTCTTTGCTGATAGGTTTTTCTAATAATATTTTATCTAATATTTTTCTAATATCTTTATAAGAATCCAGCAGGGTTTCTAATATTTTTTAATTTAAATTTTAATAATTTAATATCTGTCTACTATCTATCTAAAACATTAATTAAATATAAAATAACTTAATTAGTAAGGAATTCTTATAGTTAGTGCTCTTACTACTATTTTCTAATATATTATCCTTAGATATCTTTTTAAATGATTAAATATACTTAATACTGCTCCACTTATTTCTCAAGAGTATATAATTATTATTATATAATTATACTATAATATTATTCTTTTTTATTATAACTATTAATTTTATTTTTTAATTAAGATTTTGTTATTTTTATATTAATATTTAAATTTATTCTTTTTTATATATATTAGATAACTTATTATCAGTAGAGTTAAGTTCTGTACTATTCTTATCTGGGGTATATATATAGATAGCTATTATAATCTATTATTATTATTTTTAATTAGCTATTTCTTAGACTTTCTTTAATTTATAATATTTATTTATAAAATATTCTGGTATACTATAATTAAAATAGGTTTTCTTTTTAATTAATTTCTTTTTTTTTTTTTTAGTTAGTGTAGTATTTATTTATATAATAATATTACTATTTTTATTTTTAATTCTCTTTTAAAATATATTTATTTTTAAAAAGATCTACTATTATTTTTTTTTCTCTATATGTTGTGTAAAGATCTATATATTAATTTATATTACTGCTTTGGCTATTTCTCTGAATATTATTAGTTTTAAGATAATCTGAAAGATATAATTCTTTATATCCTCTTTCAGATTCTTGTAGAATTAATCATGCAGATTTTAATTATTTTATACAAAATATTCTAATATCTATAAGAATTAGAATAAATAATTTTTTATAGATCTAGTCTATTATACTTATTTAATTTTATTAATAGTTTTAAGTTTTTTATTAATTAATTTGTATAACTGGTTAAATTTATTAATAAATATAATAAGACTGGTTATTAAGTTAATTATTTTAGATTCCTTTTAATCTCTATCATTGAACTAGTTAATAATATATAATAAAAATTATTCTATAGTTTTCTTAATAAGAAAGCTTACTATAATAATAATCTTATTAATTTTATTTATATAGCTATTATAAATAAAATAAATCTTTAATTATATAATAAAGGTTTTTAATATTTTATGTTCTTTATTAAATAATATAATTTTTCTAATCTTAGATTAATATCTATTAACTGTTTAATTAACAATATTTTTTTTAAATTCTTTAATTTATCTGAGAAGGCTGATGATGTTGTAATTATTAATTATAATAAAGTTATTACTGTTTGGAGTCTAAGATATTATTATAATTAATTAAGATTTTTCTTTTATATAAGAGTTTTAAATTATTAAAAACTTTAGTTTATTATTGTTAAAATATAGTTAGAATAACTTTTTAACAGTTAAAGTTAAAAGATTTTTAAGTATAAAAGTCCTATTGAAAGTAAAGTTTTAAGGATGAATATTCTGTTTATAGAAAAATATATATTTAAGTTATTACAGTTAATTTAAGACAGTAGACAGGAACTAGTTAGAGAGAGGGAATTAAGTTTTTTATATATATAAGATAATTTATCTAAAAGCATCATATATTATATTTTTAAATATAATATATTATACTGTGTGATAAGATATATTATATTTTAAAGTATAATATATAGTATTAAAGAATAAAGTCTAAATTTAATTAGATTATAATTTTATTTTTTTAAAATTATTTAATTTCTATGATTTATTTTTTTTTATATTTTTAGTTTTATTCTTTTAGAAGTTCTATAATAAGATTTCTATTTAAATAATGTTTTTAGGATATTATTTCTATAATTCTGTTTTTTCTGGGATTTTTTTTTTAGGATACTATTTTTAGTGCTTTAGGCACTAACAGATGAATATATGCTATAATTCTCCTTTAGATGCTGTAGTGGCTGTTTTGCGTACCGCTTACATAAGTAGCGTCCAGGCTAATTACGGATTAATTGGCTGTGACGTGCTGATTCTGACAAAGCTATTAGTGGTCATTTTATATGTTTTAGTTATCTGATTAATAATCTTATTAACTGAAGGATTAGAACTTTCTGTATGCTGACTTATATGTCTTTTAATTATACTTAATTGGCGCTTGAATTGGTATGTATTTTGAGGTGTTTGTAAGCAAGATAATTAAGTATTGTTTGATTGACTAGAAGATAGTGTTGGGGTCTTTATCTAGGTAGTAAGATGTTGGATTACTTATTCTAGATCAAAAGATACTAATCCAGTTGCTATGAAGCTATTTTAAATTGTTTTAGGTTTATAAGCTACTATATAAGCTTCTGAGAATGCAGTAAGAAAATTAGTTTTATTAATATAATTAAAACCATTTTTTATTTAGTTTTTAATAAATTATTTATATTGTTTTTTTAAGACAGCAAAACAATTTATATTAAAAGGCTATAATAAATATAAAAAGTATAAAGATATATAGATTAAAATAATATTATTTTTAATATATATATAATTAAATTCAGTTATTAAATAATTTTTATAGCTATTAAAAATTAATATTTAATATTATTTAACTATATAGCTAATTATATAAGGAATAAAGTAATTAAGAAGTTAGTCTATATTAATTTTATTTATTATCTAGCTATTTTTACTAATATTAAGTTTCTAATTAGTAAATAATATCTTAAACTAGTCTTTCTGAAGATATTTAACTGTTTTAAAAATAATATATAAAAATAAAGTCTATCTTATAGAGTTAATTATTTTAATTATAGTTATTTATTTTTAATTGCTAGATTGTAATAGTTTTAGCTAGCTATATTAATTATTACTAGTTATAATCTTTATAGTAGTACAAAAATCTATAGTAAAGCCAGTCTTATTAAAATTGTAGATATTTTTTGATATAATTCTATACTATAATATAGCTTTTTATATATAATTAAAATATTTTTAGATTATTTTTAAATCTTTATATTTAGTATGCTTATAATTATATTTCTATAAAAATTATAATTTAAAATCTGAATAGTATTATATTAGATTAATAATCTAGTTTTTTTTAACTTGTTGATTTTTATATTATAAGAAAAGATAATTAGCTATATTTTATATAAGAAAGAGCTGAGGAAAAAATCCACACTTATCTTAATCTAATATCTATTTAATAAGTAATTTTTTTTTTAAATTTAGTTAATTTGTGTCTATTGATGTATATATTAGATCAATAAAATATGCTGTTAAATTGATTTTAAAATATTCTGCAAGAGATATTATAGATCTCTGCTGCTTGTTATATAGAGTGAATTTTCTTATTTTTTAAATTATTAATTACTAACTTAATACAGCCCTCTTGTTTCTGATAATTTAATAGACTTTTATTATGAGTTAGTGACATATTGACGTGTTGAATATAGAGAATTGGATGTTGATGTGTAGGCGGGCGGAAGTGGGCAACTCGGTTGGGTGGGTAACTCGGGTGTGAATTATGGTTAGTTAGCCTAACGTAATCCACAAGCGAATGGCCACCACAAGCGAGCAGCCACTTCCGCTCTGGAACACGTCAAATATCTAACTCTCTATATTTAACACATCAATATGCCATCAATTTGTAATAAAAATAATACAAATTCTCAAGAACAGAAAGGCCGAATTTTATTAACTATTTCTAACTTATATAATAAAAAAATCTTAACTATTAGCTAAGCAGCAACACTTTATAATATTTCTTAAACAACATTACAGCACAGATTTGAGGGCACTTAAGAGAGATCTTAAACACATATAAATAATTATAAATTAAACAAATATAAAGAGAAATCACTTATTAAATAAATATTAAATCTAAATAAAAAAGAATTCCCTCTATAGCTCTCTCTTATATAAGATATAACTAATCATCTTTTTTCTTAACAAGAAAATCAGCAAATTAAGCAAAACTAAATAATTAATCTAGTATAATATTAATTAAAACTTAAATTATAATTCTTATAAAAATATAACTATAAATATATTAAATATAAAAATCTAAAAATAATCTAGAAATATTTTAATTATATATAAAAAATTATATTAAAGTATAATATTATATCAGAGGATATTTATAACTTTAATAAAACTAGCTTTACTATAAATCTCTATACCACTATAAAGATTATAACTAATAATAATTAATATAGTCATTTAAAATTATTATAATCTAATAATTAAGAATAGATAATTATAATTAAAATAGTTAACTTAATAAGATAAGCTTTACCCTTATATATTATTCTTAAAATGACTAAATATCTTTAAAAAGACTGGTTTAAAATACTGTTTATTAATTAAAAACTTAATATTAATAATAATAACTAAATAATAAATAAGATTAGTATAGACTGGCTTTTTAATCACTTCATTTTTTATATAATTAACTATATAGTTGGATAATATAAAATATTAATTCTTAATAATTATAAAAATCATTTAATAGCTAAATTTGATTATATATATACTAAGAATAATATTATTCTAATCTATATATCTCTATACTTTTCTTATTTATTATAGTCTTTTAATATAAACTATTTTACTATTTTAAAAAAATAATATAAATAACTTATTAAAAATCAGATAAAGAATAATTTCAATTATATTAATAAAATTAATTTTTTTACTGCATTCCCAGAAGCCTATACAGTAGTCTATAAATCTAAAATAATTTAGAATAGCTTTGCAGCAACTAGATTAATACTACTAGATCCAGATTAAATATATTAATAATTTAATATCTAAATAAAGACCTCAACACTTCCTCCAAATTAATTAAATAATATTTATTTATCTTGCTTATAAACATCTTAAAATCTATACTAATTCAAGCACCAAATAATTACAATTAAGAAGTGACTGAGCTAGTATACAAAAAATTTATCAAAAATTATTAATAAAATAATTATATAAATATTAAAGACTTATAAAATAAATATTAATAAACTTCTTATTGCTCAGAAGAAAATCTATGATTTATAAACTTTATATAAAAAAAAAAAATAAAATTATTACAGATCTAGGACTCAGATAACTTATAATCAAAAGATTACTAGAAAAAAAGTTTAGAATCTTATATAAAGCCAGATTGAGACATCTCAATCTATTACTATTACTTTGACTGAGCTGAAGCTTTCTATCTCTCAGATATACGTACACTGTCCATATAAGTATAGTAATTATAAAGTTCTCAGGCATAAAAGTAATCAATGCCCTAATCATGTTAGTAATTAATTTTTTATATATAATTATTATAGAGGTCAAAAATCAGGCTTTAAAATCAATATAGTATATTTTCTCAGAGCGGAAGTGGCCGCTCGCTTGTGGTGGCCGCTCGCTTGTGGATTACGTTACACGCTACTTATGTAAGCGGCTCGCATTACAGCCGCTCCGGCACCTAAAGAAGAATTATAGTATTGAAAGGATTACGATACCACCTTACTGGATCGATATTAGCCCTCAGCTCCGGGTCTCTTGGCCTTATCACGAGATCTATGGCTTCCTATTGGCTCGCGTACGGGATTCCCATATGGAAGCAGTTGAGAATGCATATGTGGCCATGAGCACTTACTAATAGCTCTTATTTATAAGAAGACAGATATATATAGACTATGTATAGACTTATATTCTTTACCTAATTAGATAGGTGCACAATAAGTTTATTAATATATATACTTATAATGGATTCTTTTATAGTAGTATATCCATGGATCTATACTTTTGAAGCCTCTTATAATCCTAATTGTTTATTATCCCAATGTCAATATTAAAGCTAATAATTGTTTGATTGTGAAGCTTATAAAATATAGAAACTAATCCTAGAATTAAGTCTAAATATATATCTGCCTCCTTCTCTAATTGTTAAACACTTTATATAAAGTGTTAATATGCTGTCAATGAAGAAGATACCTGTTACTCTTTAGAATAAAAATAACTGGAATAACTGGCTTGATTAAGTTAAGCAATATATCATAGATAAGAAAATATAAAAATTTATAAATTTAAATAATCTTATAGATTTTTTTACAGAATTTAAAGAACTATTTTATATAGCTGTTAAGAAAAATAAGGCTTTAGTTATAATTAAAATATAATTCTAAACTTAGTATGTGAGATATAATAGATAAATCTAATATCTTTAAAAAGTAAAATTAATAGTCTAAAACTTATTTAATTATAAAATAAAAATCTTTTTTATTAAAAATAATATATTACTATAAATAATAAAAAAATTGAAGATAAGATATAAGCTAGATACATTATTAATAGAGTTAAAATTTCTAAATATCTAGAAAACTCTCCGCAGAGATATTCTAAAGAGATAAAATATTGATAAATAGCTAGCGCACTAGCTAGAGTTAAATATTAAATTTATTAAGACTAAATTAATTGGTTATATTATAGATAATTAAAAACATATATATCTTCAGTTTTTAAGAATTATAAAAAAGAATTATAAGTTTTTTATATAAAGTTAAATAAATACAGTGAATAAGGGAAAAGTTAAGATATTTATTAATTTAATATCTAAGTTTAAGGATAAAGCTCTAGAAAAAAAATCATTTTTAATATTTTTAATATTTAATAATAAATAATTATTGAATTAATTAATAAATATTTTAGCTGAACTTTCTTAAGATAACTAAAAAAAAAGAAGAGATAAAACTAAGTGTTTAGAAAGCAAATTGTGAGGATAAGCCACGCACCTACGGGACCTCCTCACGTGACTCAAGAACCCTCACCCGAGGAAAAGCCATACCAAGGAACAGAGAGAAAACTTTTTATACTGAACTAAAGATATAGAAGAGAGAATAACCTTATAGAGAAATAATATTTATATTTATAGAATATAAAAAGAGAGAAAAAACCTTTTATTAAAAAACCAGTGATTAGTTTAAATATCTTTAAAATCTCTACTTTTAGAGAGAAACCTGATATTATTATCTACTTTTCTATATAAATTTTATATTCTAATCACTTTTAATCCTACAGAAAAAGAAGTTTATATAGAATTAAATAGCTTATAATATCTACTTATCCACAAAAAAATATAACAGGATGACTAAAAAATCTATTCCTTAATCTTTATCTCTGGGACAAGTCCCTAAGGGGAGTCTATTAATAGTCATTCTAGAAAGATTATCTTGTGGTTTCTAGAAACTAGATATAAAAATATTAAAAAAAATATTTATAATAGAACTACAAACATTATACATCAAGCTAAGCTAAAGAATAGAAATAGAAACTCTAAAATAATATATCCTTAAAATCTATTAGCATCTTAATATAATAGTAATAAAAATAAAATTACTAATACAGACAGAAAATAAAAAAATAAAAATAAATAAATATCTATTATATTTTAAAATCTTAAAAAAATATACAGAAAAATTATATATTAAATATAAAAAATTTATTAAAAGAGTAAAATTATAATTTAAAAAATATTAAAAATAATATAATACTTACTCTTAACACAAAATAAAGAAAGCCATAAATAATCTAAATTAAACCCAATTCTTATAATATATTCTTTTTTAAAAAAAATATAAAGGGCTAAGTTAAATTATATAAAAAATATTTAAAGAATATTTAAAATAACTTTTTAATAATCTAGAATTAATATATATTAATACTATACAGTATTATAATAAAATAAAACAGAAAAAAGAATAGATAGTATCTGAATTTATAATCTATCTTTATATTTTAAAAAAATAGATAGACTATCAATATACTAAATAATAATATATCCAATATCTATCTATTAAAGTACTATATTTAATTCATGTGAAGGAGGTTTATGAGAACGTAGTGAATTGGGATCTAGGCCGTGGCCTTAACAATTGGATTTGAACCGTAGTAAATAATAATAATAATAGCTTACAACAACAGCTAATCGCTGCCATATAGAAAGAGGTTCAAACTGGATCCCAGGTTTTGTTATGATATGCCAAGCTGGTCACTTAATTAGCATCTGTAAACCCATAATCACATATATATAGGATTTAAAGCAATTCAGACATCTATTCTATATTTTATTTTACAGCTATCCCTCTTTTTAAGTTTGCTTGTCCCTAAACAGAGATTTTAAATATAAATAAAATTCAGTTAGTAGTATCTACTATTAAAATTTTATAGTAAAATTTATAAAATTAGATAAGCAGCCTATAAAGATATAGAATATTAAAATATTTTCTAAAACACTAGAAAATTATTAAAATTTGGTGTTAGTAGTTTTACAATTAATTAACTTTTTAATCTCTCTCTTTTTTTTTCTCTTTTCTTTCTATAGTCTTATTCCTAGTTTAATAGATTTCTTTCTTACCACCATATTTTTTTATTAATCTAGCTTTATTTTCCATTTTAGTGTATTAAATATTATAAATATTATTTTTTTTTAGCTCTGATTTGATATCTGTGGCGTTAAAACATAGATAGATTAATTATAATTATAAGAATGTTTTATATTTTTATAATTAAATATTAAATTAATTTAGTCTAAGCTAGCTATCTTTCTTTTTTTGAAGTAATATTCTTATATATTTAAATACTAATTTGTTAAGTTTACAGCTTAATATTATATTTTTAAGATGTTAGTAAGTTTTTAAATTAATATAAATTTTAAGTTTTAAGTCTTTATATATTAAAATTTATAAATTATTAGCTAATTTATATATGATAATCTATCCTATTTAAATTTTCTGTTATGACTAAGAGACTAATCCTTTCTTATATTATTAAATTATTAAGATTGTCTGATAATTTTGTTGTGTTTAACCTTCTAGAATTAATCTTTTTAGAGAGTAAGCATTTAAAAATTTTGTTATTTTTAATAAGTGAGCTTGTAAGTCAAAAGTTAAACCTTTATTAATAAGTAATTAGTTATTATTACTGTTATTGGTTAGAGTAAATAGTAAAAAACAGCCTCCAGTTATAAATCAGTATTAAATTAATTAATTAATAATAATTAATATAGCTAATAGTTCTTAACTGTTTCATAACTTGAGTTAAATAATTTATTATATCTGATATATTTCCAGTTATAATTTAATCTTAATCTGTATAATTGTTTTCTGTAATTAAAGTTAAATATAAAGCTGTATTAGTATTATTAGTAGCTAAAATAGTTTTATAATACTGTATATTAAATTTAATATCTAACTTATTATTAGTATTATTAATTTAAATATTAATGCTGTATAGTGTCTAGAATTATTTAAAGATTAGCTTAATCTATTTATTGAATAGTATTGATCAAAGAAATATTTGAATAAACTATAGGGTAATTACTGTGAGTTTGATTATAAAATTAAAGAAAGTATAAAGGTTTTTTATCTTTAAATCTATTTATCCTCAACCACATATACATCTATGCCCCTGTCTATAAAGTCCTCTTATATTATATTATTATTGTCTGCCACTGACCCTTCCCGCCGCCTATCAAATGTTGAATATAATATATGTACAAGCCTGGCATTTTGTTTGTTGTTTGACTATCCACCAGCCTCTCATCTCTATTCCTGGTTAGCTTCGCCGGCCAGTGACTCTGGCCTTTAGGTCAGGGAAAGAGGGGTTTCTAGAGATGTAATTAATAAGAAGATCATAGATTATAGCTATTTAATTATTAAGAATTTAATTCTTTTAATGCTCTGGGACATGTCCTTATATCTTATTTTTAAAATTAATATAGTAGTTTATAAATATATTAAGTAAGTGTTCATTTAAATATTAATTTAATTTTTATTAATTAATTTATAATAAATTTTAATAGAAATAGAAAATAGATTTCTAGACTTATAACTAGTTTTTAAATTTTTTAATCTTAGATTAATATTAAGAATTTATTTTACATCTTTTTTAATCATATATAGATATTTTATAATATTATAAATAGATTTTAAATACTGCAGTATTATTAATAAACTTCTTAAATTTCTATATGTATTTCTTTTCTAGATATAATATCTATTTAACAAGATATTGCTTTGTATTGGCTCTGCTATACTCTATACAAATCTCTTCAACTTTGTATTTAATCTTATTATTAATAATTATATCTTTCTTTGGTCTCTTATTTTTTGCTAAATCTTGGTACAGTTCTAACAAGAATATATAGAATATAGAATATATTTAATAATAATATGATGGCAATTACAGCTTGTACATATTTGTTCTTTATATATTAATAATTTAAAAAAGTCTAATTAATTTAAAATTAAATTTGTTTTTACCTCCTGATAGAGTGATATTTATAATATATAATATTATTTGTTTTTTAATTAGAAACTGTTTATCTATTTATTTTTGATTAAAATATTTAACTTATATCTTTAAAGCTTTTTTAAGCAATTTGTATAATATTTCTTACTACTGTTGAACCTAGTTTATCTATTTAGTGATTAATTCGCAAAACTTGGTAGTTTCTATTATCTTGTCTGTTTTTAATTTGAACAGGACCTTATTAATATTGACTCAGATTATACTTTAATATTTTATTATTATCTTACTTAATGTGAGGCCAATAATATTATGTTTACTATTATTATATATATATTAAGCCAGAGATAGTTATTTGGCCTAATTGTCCTAGTTTATATTGATATATGAATGTAAGTAATGTTCTAACATCTGATTTTATCTCTCTGTCTAGCTATCAGTTTTTAGATAGAAAGTTGTGCTAATCCACCTCTTTATACCCAGGTGCTAGCAGAACATTCTTCAGAATGTGGAGGTAAATAATATGGCTTTATTATTTATAATATTCTTTAGTATAGTAAAATATTTTACCAACATCTTATATAATATAGTAATTAATTTTTCTGCTATAATCTTTGTAGTTATAGATTTATATATAACATATTTTATTAACTAGTTAATTATAATTAAGATGGAATTATATATCCATTTCTTTTAATTTAAAGATGGTAGTTTCTAGATAAAATCTATAGTTGTTATTTCTTATAGCTCTATTAGCTTTAACAACAGCTTTATAAAGCTATATTCTTTATGTTGTAGTATATAATAGTATTAATATTAAAAATATATTATATAATAATATTAAATATTTATATATAATCCTTGCTAGTAGTATTTATAAGATATAGAGTTATATATTTATTTAACTTCAAAATGCCCTCCTAAAAGATTATTGTGGTTTATTTTTAAAATTTTTTATTTAAAAGTATTATCCAGGAATACATATACAGCCTTGTCTATTCTAAACAGATTATCAGCTTTAACTGATTAATAGAAATAATTAATCTTTGAATTTGTGATTATTAACTGCTTTCTAATAGTTTTAATTTGTATGTCTGTAAGTTAATAATAATAGATTACAGTGACAAGTTCCATTGATATATCTGAATAGACTGTCTTAGTTTATATAGCTATTATTATTTTGAATTTAAGTATTAAGAGTTCTAGATCTTTTATATTGCTAGTGACTATTTTTTTAGTATTTATAGGTTTGTCTTAAAGCCCAGGATCTAATATAATATTATTTTAAGAGCTTTTTATTAACTTCTCTGGATATACTAGTCTTGTTTTTTTAGTTTTGGCTTTTCTTGCAGAAGATCTAGTTTCTATATAATATAGATTATGGCTCAGTTTTTTCTTTAATATTAGCAGTAGGGTACATCTATCTTCTTTAACTTTGGTGTAATCTAGTCTATAATTTAGTACATCTATAAGGTTTTTTGCTCTGGGTTAGTGTTTAATATTAAAATTAAAAACTATTAGTTTTTTAGTTTAATAAATCTGTCTTCAGTTTAATTCTTTTATAATTATAAAATATTAAAGATTATTATAATCTGTATATATAATTATAAATTTTTTATTACTCTCTAGATAGTATTTCCAGTATTTAAAGACTTTAATAATAACTAATAGTTCATTATTGTGTATTTTATAATTAAGTTCAGTATTAATTATTTTATATAAATAATATATTATTAAATATTATAAGCTGTTAATTTTTAACTAACTTAGAATTATAGCTATAGTAAAATTTAAAGCATCAATCTTTAATCTTAATGGTAGATCTAGCTTAAAATGCCAAAGTATAAATATTTCTATAAATTTCTATTTAAATTCACTGAAAGCATTTTTAGCCTCTTAAATGAATTTAAATTAAATATTTAATTCTTGGTCTGTTTTTAATTTTTTCTATTTCTATTTATATCTTTTAATTAAGTTTAATAGTAGTATAGTTATATATGAGTATATCTTAATAAACTATTTATAAAAATTAATAAAGTCTAGGAACTAAATTATATCTTGTATATTTTTTAATTCTAGTTATTCCTGGATGGTAACTATCCAATTAGATTCTATTCAAACTCTGTCAGTATCAATTATAAAGTCTAGAAAATAAATCTTATTAATTTTAAAAATATATTTTAATAATTTAGTATATAGCTAATACTAATATAACCTTTTAAGCATTTTATATATATCCTATTTATGGGCGGCTTTATCTTTTAAATATATAATAATATTGTTTAGATATACTACACAATATATATCTAAGAGGTTGCTAAATGTCTGATTGATATATATCTGGAAAATTACTGAGATATTTGCAAGTTTAAATAGCATAACTGTATATTTATAATATTTATATTAAGTATAAAAGATAATTTTCTATTTATCTTTTTTTTTTATCCAAATACAGTGATATATATTTTGAAGATCTAGCTAGGTAAATACTGCAGCTCTGAAGAGTTGGTTTAATATTTCTCTAATTAAGAGTAATAAATAATAATTCTTGATTATTATATTATTTAATTTTTAATAATTAATATATAATCTTAAGCTGCTGTCTTTTTTAAATATAAATAGAATTAATACTCTAGCTGGGCTTTTTAATTCTTAAATCCAGCCCTTAGTGAGGCTCTCTATTAAATATTTATAAAAGATCTCTTATTTCTTTAGATTTAGTTAATAAATTAACTGATATAGTGGCTTTTTGCCTGATTTTAATTTAATAGTATAATTATAAACTATATATTCTAGTAATACAGAAGTCTTTATTTCTAAGAACACATTTAAATATAATTCTAAATATAAAGATAATTTAATTATATTAATAATTATTAATATAGATTAATAACTGTTATCTGTCTTATTATAGTAGTTTAATTTATCATCTGAATAGATAAAAAAAATAAATTCTTTATTTTTAATTTTTTATATTATTTTATAAACAAAAATATTTTTAATTCTATATAAAAAGACCTTTTCTTATAGAGATGAATTTCTTTTTTTATAAACTAATAAGTTCTATTTTTTTATAATTCTTTATTGAGTTTAGTAGTTTATTAATTTTATGTTTTCTATTTTTGGCTTTTGATAATGCTATTGGTAGATAATCTAATTTATATCTGGGTTTATAGCTTTATGCCATAGTAGCCCCAGTATAAAGTTGTACTTGACAGCCTTAATAATATAGTATAAGTGTTAGGTCTTGCCTAGTTAATCATTTAAATCTAGGATAGTTATATTTAGTAAGGTTTTTCTATATGTTAGAATTAGATATCTGTTTATGGTTTTTGTTAGTATGGCTGATCTAATAAATTTATATTTATATTTTTTAGTTTAGTTCTAACTCATAAAGTTACTTTTAGCAGCCTTATTTATTAAAACTATAGTCTGAACCTGGCTCTTTAGTATTCTGATGTAAATATATATTATGAGGCTTAATCTATAGTTCAACTACACAGCATTAAGACTTATTATTGCTATGGCTGTAATTAATTTAATTATAAATTATTTTAAATTATTTTTTAAACATAATTTAAAGTATAAGAACCAGTATTAGTTTTTTATATATTCTTACTTCTTATAGTTTTTATACACAAGTTTTAGTTTATTATTTTATAATTATTTAGAGTTTATATTTTTATTTTAGTTATATTCTTTCTATTTTAATTAATTAAATTAATAGTCTGATTCACAATTATACAGATCATTTTTTATATTATTTATATATTATTTAATAGCATTTAATTTTAAATTAGTACTTTTCTTTTTGGTGGCTTTTTCTGTTTTTATTTTCTTTTGCTGATCTAACATAGTGTTCTTAATTCTCTGGAGATACACTATAAAATTATTATAGTAAATAGATTCAGGGCCTTGTTTTGGTAGCTTCTATTAAATAAAAGAAAGAATCTAATCCTTTAAATTTTGAATTTTTAAGAGTTTATTATATAAATGCTGTAAGTAGGTTTCTACTCTTTAAAGATATATATTAAATTTAATAACAGATTATTATTTTTATTAGATTATTATTTAATATAAATAATTTATATTATCTTTTATAAGCTTCAGCACCTATATTATTCCCACAAGAAAGTCTTTAAATTTCTATTAGATTATAGTATTAATTTTCTCTGATTTCTTGAATATATCTTAATATTTAAATATATTATCTGTAAATCCTTTAATGCTAGTGATAATTCTCTCTTATATATTATTATAATTATAATACTAAGCATACTTCACAAAATAGTATAATAGATATTACTTAAAGGTTTTAAATTTATATATACTGATGCCTTTGTACTTTTTTTTAAGTTCTAGTTTTAATAATTTATATAGTATATTATTGGTAGGCGCTTTTAGGTGTTTTTAATTATAAGATTCAATTTTATCCTTATGCTTAATATTTATAATATTTAAATCACAGATTAACAAGTTTACTAATAATAATTTCTATAATTGTTCCAGCGCTCTAGCCTAGATTAATACTTTGTAGGCTTTTATTTTTTATTAATATTCCTGTTCAGCTTTATCTATATAGGCTTTATAGCGTGTATATTTATCAGTAGATATTGTCTGTAGTTTCTCTTCAAAATAGAAAGCTAATAGCTGTAGTAACTTTTTATCTTTGCTGTGAGATTTAATAATCTTAATTATAATAATATCTACTTTAAAAATCTTAATATTAGTATTAGTCCTCTAAGTATTTAAATCAGCTTTATTATATTTATTTTTTTGTTTAACTCTAATGCTTATAAGTATTGATTTATCACTATTATTACCCTCATTATCTGCTTTAAAAAAAAGTTTAGATATAAGTTGTTTATTAATATCCTCAGCCATATAGCCTTAGTTTCTCAGGGATATATATTTTGAAGATATTTTTTTAAACAGTTAATTCACTAAGCCCTCACAGATAGAGAGCAATTAAACTGTAAAAAAAATTTATAAAAATATAGTAAATTAAGATCTAAGTTATAATCTTAATAATTAGATTTGAATTATAATAAATAATAATAATAATAGTTTGTAACAACAGTTAATTGCTGCTATATGGAAAGAGATTCAAACCGGATCCTAGGTTTTGTTATGATATGTTAAGCTGGTCGCTTAGTCAGTACCCGCGAACCCGTGGTCACGTGTATATAGGACTTGAAGCAATTCGGACGTCCATTCTATATTCCGCCTTACAATTCAAAATAAAACAAAAAGATACACCACTAAAGCATCAGACACCTATAAAAGAACTATTAGTTTCTTATAATTAGTTAAAAATAACATGCCTAAAAGATAAAAAGTAAAAATAACTTATAAAAAAAAGGTTTTATTTTATAAAAAAAATTACTAGTAATTAATAAAATACTGCTCTAACTATATTATTATTTTTTCTCATTTAAAACTTAATATAAAAGAATAGAATAGTAGCAATAGAAAAAAATTATATGAAGAACTATAAAGATTATTTTATATTATATAATAAACTAATAAATCAAATATCTGTTATTATTACTATGATAGAAAAAAATATATAAGCTATAACTATCTATCCAGTAATAATATAAAAAATTAGTTTTAATTATTAAAAAATTAAAGTTCTAGCTGTAATATGTGGCTATTATACTAAAAATTAATTAAAGCTACAACATTGAGACATATCTAATAATAGAGATTGAACTAGATATATCTGACAGACCAGACTTACCATCCCAATGAGACCTGATTAATAGCAGAGCCCAGAGTAACTTTGTTGACCAATCCTAAATAAAACAATAAGATTTTCAACCCAAGAGATCAACTTATAGAATAAAGACAGTAGATAACCATTACATATAGAACTATAGAAAATATATCTTAAGAATTAGATCTAAAGACTCCTATAAGCTGACCTAAATCTTATAACATAAATTTAATACTATAAAAATTAGCAACTATATTTTTATTTTTAGAATATTATAGTTAAAAGAAAGTAATTTTTTAATCAACTAAAAAAAATATAATTAATTATTTTATAAAGAAAGTATATACTAATCTATCAAAATTATAATTATCTAGAAAATATAATAAAAACTATATATAAAAATAATAATATACTAGATTTAATCAATTAATATCTTATAAAAAATAATATAATTAAAAACAATTTAATATATAAAAAAAAATAAAAAGAATTTAAATATAATTAACTCTAAGAAACAAGTTTTTAACAGAACAGAAAAAATCTCTCTATATCTGCAGAAATACACAGACATATTCTCAGAGACAGCCGCAGGAAGGCTCCCCAAACACAACCCCTATAATCATATAATTAACCTAAAGCCTAGATTAATATTACTGTATAAACCTATATACAAACTCACAAAGACTAAATAAAAGATGCTGAAGGACTATATAAATAAATCTTTAATTAAAAAATAGATCAGACCTTCTAAAAGTTCTGCAGAAATACTAATACTTTTTATATCTAAAAAAAATAGTACACTTCATCTATATATTAACTATTAAAGATTAAATATCATTATAATAAAAAATCAATATCTATTATTTTTTATTAATAAAACATTATAAAGATTTACAAATACAAAAATATTCATTAAACTAGATCTAAAGAATATTTACTACTAGATCTATATTAAAGAAAATAATAAATAGAAAACTACTTTTTATATCCAGTATAAACACTTTAAATACTATATAATATTTTTCAGTCTAATAAATATCCTAGTAATCTTTCAGATATATATTAATAAAACAATATTAGATCTATTAAATATATATATAGTAATATATCTGAACAATATTATAATCTACTCTACTAAACTAAAAAAATATATCCCCCAAATATAAGAAATCTTTAACTATCTTTATATATTCAATCTATACT
Source organism: Eurotiales sp. R13A2 (assembly GCA_023625935.1). NCBI lineage: Eukaryota > Fungi > Ascomycota > Eurotiomycetes > Eurotiales > Eurotiales sp. R13A2. The sequence goes on from JAMAFV010000042.1 coordinate 25,052, forward strand.
ACAAAATCAGCAAATATATCTTTTAAACAGATACTATTAAATATCTAAGATTCATAATAACACCCCGCAGTATAAAAATAGAGAAAAAATATATATAAATTATTAAAGAATAACCTTAGCTTAAAATTATTAAAAAAATATAGTTATTTTTTAAATTCACTAACTTCTACTATAACTTTATATATAAATTTTTAAAGATAAATATAACCTTAATAAAATTTATTAAAAATATTATAGAAAAAGTAAAATAGTATTTTAAACTTATAAAAAATAATAGTAATTTTTAATAAAATAAAAAAGCTAAATATATCTTTTAAAAAATAAAAAAATAATTTTATAAAGAATCTCTTCTGTAATATTTTAATTCTATATTATCTTAAAAACTAGAGACAGATATTTTAAAGAATATTATAATTATAATACTCTTATAACTATTTAAAGATAAATAGTAATACTTTATAATCTACTAGTCTAAAAAACTGTTAGATACAGAAACCAGATACAAAACATATAATATTAAACTTTTAATTATAATAAACACTTTTAAATAATAAAGATAATATCTAAAAGAGAGTTCACAATCTATATAAATTCTTATAGACTATAATAATCTACACTATTTCATAATAATAAAAACTCTAAATAAGTAGTAAGTCTGCTGGATTAAATATCTAGCAGTATATAATTTCAAGATAGAATATTAACTAAAAAAAATTAATTTAGCTAATAATCTGAGCAGAAGACTAGATTATATAAAAAAAATTAAACTAAAGAATATAGTTTTATTAATTCTATAAAAAAAACTATAGAAAGATGTTCTTAGTATACTGAAAACTAAAGAAAAGTTTATAATCTAGTTTATATTATATAGCAAAGAATAAGAGGAGCCTAATCTAGTTAATAGAGATGTTTATAAAAATAATCAAAAAAAGGCCTATACAGATAAAAATATTATTATTAGTAATATAAAAGGTTTAGAACTCCTGGTACTATGATCTCTAGCCTAAAAAGCCACAGAGACTAAAACAGTCTATACTAATATACAATCATTAATAACTGAATTTCTAAATTAATATTAATAGAGAGATATTTTTACTAAATATATAAAAAAAAAATTAATAAAAACTTTATAAATAGCTAAAAACTTATAATATATTATATTTTAAAATAGATTATTTTAATATAAAAAAAAGATTTATATATTATTAAATAAAATATTATAATTAAAGATTATAAAAATTAACTATAATAATCTATAAAATAGATATTTTAATATCTTATATATTATTAAAGCTATCAGAAAGAAATATTATTAATCCACTATAAAAATAAATATTAATTACTATATTAGAATCTATAAGATATACTAAAAAATTAAGATTTATTATTACTAAAAATACAGATTACTTATATCTTTACTTATATCTAAGAAACTATTCAAGATAATTACTCTAGATTTTATTATAAACTTACTTCTATTAAAATAAGCTAGAGCTAAAGTAAATATAATCTTAGTAATAATTAATCTATTATTTAAATATATAATATATTTTGCAATCTAAAAAATATTTATAGTTAAAAGATTAATAATATTAATCTTTAATAACTTAATATAATAGATTATACTTCTTAAATATTTAATATTAGACTAAAATAAACTCTTTATTAATATTTTTTAATAAACACTATATTATTATCTAGAAATAATAAAGTGATTATCTATAACTGCACATCTCTAAATTAACAGACAGACTAAATAGTAAAATTAAGAACTAAAATACTTTCTATAATATTTTACTATTTATAAATAAATAAATTAATTATAATTACTCTCTCTAGTATAATATATATATAATAATAGTTAACACAGTATGATAGGAAAAACATTTATAAAAATCTTAATAAGATTTAAAAAGGACTTATAGATTAATATAGATATAAAGAATCTTTTTAAAGTGTTAAATAACAATATTATACAGAGAATAAAAAGGCTATATAATAATAGAGAATATATATAAACATTAATAATAATAGCTAAATAATTCTAGATTAAATATTATAATCAGAAAAAAATAAATTAAGTTTTTTATATTAGTAAATAAATAATACTTCAGAATAAGAATTTTACTACTACACATTTCTTCTAAAAGATTAATAATAAATAAATAAATTTATTCTAAGTGTTAGATATATAGAGAAAAAGCATATACTAGCTAGATTTACTCTCTTAATATAGAGAATTATATCCAGTATTCTATATCTTCCTTTTCAAATCTTTTTATATCTATAAGGATCAAAAATCTACATTGATAGCAGTCCTGGTAAAAAACAAAAGAAAATATATAGTAAAAAAGATATTAAAAGAATAAACTTACTAGCAACAATCATAGTATCTAGTATAATAGAGAGACTAGCCAATAGAGAAAACCATCTAGAAACTAAAAAAAAAACTTAAAAAAGTAAAGACTATAGATAATTATTTAAAAAATAAAAAAAACAGGCTAACAAAGTAAAAAAAAGATAGATCTATAAAAAATCTAATATAAAAGAAGCTATTATACCATTTCATTCTACTACTAAAGAACTATTATTATCTATATATGGCCTAAAAACTTATAAAAAACCCACTAAAATACTAAAAAAAGAAAATATAATAGAATATCTAATAGTGTTAATAAAAATCTATTATAAAGATAAAGAGAATATAATTTATTATTACTCTAGAATAAACTGATTTTTAATAGATAAAATATAATATATTAGCAACACTATCATACAGCTGAAAAAGAATAGAAATAGGATAGAAATCTACACTCTTAAAGATAAATAACAACAAATTAAATCTATAATTCTAATTTTTATATTATAAGATTTATCTATTATTAAAAATATTCCAGTATATTAACTGTTATATATAATAGTATAATTAATTCTTAAAAATATTTAATCTTATTTTAATATTAAGAATATTTTTATTTTTTATATATTCTCTTTAAGACAGTATTCTTTTATTTAGATATAATATATTACTCTTTATTAGAAAAAATAATTAATTTATTAAAGTTAAGATTAATCTTTAGAATAAATTTTAAAAAAAAGATATTTAATTTATTTTTAAAAGATACAGAATATCTGGTAGAGTAAAAACTAGAATAAAAAATATAAAATTTTTTTTTTAGTATAGAAAATAATTTACTACTTTTTAAATCTTTAATAGATATAATTATTCTTTAAATATATATATGCTTTATATTAAAAAAAAATAAAATAAAGATTAAATTTTTTAGTTTTATAGATATTATAGACTTATTAGAGGTACAGATCACAGTATTTTATTTTGTATTTAAATATATATCTTTATCTAAAAAGAAAGCTAGAAGTAAGAGCTAATAAGTATTATTATAAATTATATATAGAAGTTTCAACACCAACACCAAATAATAAGTAGAAATCTATAAAAATATATATTAAACTAAGTCTAGTATATATACAGAAGCTATCTACTTTCTAATATTTTAATTTTAACTTATATTAGTTATAGTAGTAGTTATAGAAAGCATAATCAGAATCAGTATTCTTTTTATTATTAAAATAACAAAGAAGAGAAACATTTTAATATTTAATAATATAATATAGATAATATTAGTATAGCAAAGCAGTCTTGCAAATTTTAGTTTTATAATTATAATTAATATAATTATTTTCAGGATTATCTTTATAAACAGTCTTCTTACTAATCTTTAAAAATATAATAAATTTAGTAGAGGAAAGATTATTATTACTATTAAAAAATACTATAATAATATCAGCTAATATATATATAGAGCTAGAGTAATAATATACTATTATTTTTAGCAGATTTATAAAATAAATAATAATCTATCATTATTTTATCTACCAGAAAAAAAGATTTAATAAAAAAATAAAAAAAAGTATTAAACATATCCATAAAATCAGAGCTTATACTATAAAAATTAGTAAGAATTTTTTTTATATCACTGTACCTATACACAATAAAAAATAACTAAAAAAATTAATATATAAAAACAATCTAAGAAGTATACTTATAATATATAAAAATTTTAATAGATTTTAAAGAATGATAAGAACTATATATATAAATATATAAATATAAAAAAGTGAAGAAAAAAAAATAACTGCATCTATAAAGAAAAATTATTTATATATAAATATAAAATATTATAGTAATAAGAATATTAATATAAACAAGCAAACAGTAATCTATATTAAAAAATATTAATATTATTATAATATCTGAAAAATCAGGCTGCAACTATAAATCAACATACCATATATAATACTACTACAACAGGCTTCAGGATAAACCCACTAATAGAAGGAAAGATGATATAAGAATAAGCTATACATCTACAAGACCTCCTCACATAACTCAAAAACCCTCACTTAAGGAAAAGCTGTACCAAAAAACAGAGAGAAAACTCTTCATACTAAACCAAAGATACAAAAGAGAGAATAACCCTATAAAAAAATAATATTTATATCTACAAGATATAAAGAGAGAGGAAAAACCTTTTATTAGAAGACCAGTAATTAGTTTGGATACCTCCAAAACCCCTACCTTCGGAGAGGAACCTGATACTGTTACCTGCTTTCCTATATAAGTCTCACACAAATATAATAATTAAAAATATTATTTTTATTTTATTATTAATATAGCCCTTTAAAGATTTATAAAAGATTTTAATATTATAAAAAAGTAAGAAGAGTTGCTTAAGATTTATAAACTAATAAAAAAATTTTATAATAGTATAATAAAGAGAAAAAATGCCATCAAAATATTTTCTATAAAAATTATTATTAATATTATATTTCTTTATAAAAAGCCTCAAGTTATCTCAAGTTGTAAAGAAATCTATTTAAGATTAATATTAATCCTAGAGAACTATATATTATTTAATACTAAAATCTCTGAATATTATATAAATAATTATAATAGATTTTAAGATTATATTAAATACTTAATACTATGTATTATTAGTAATATTGGTGGTAATAAATTTATATATAATAAAAAGAAAATAAAAGTCTAATTAATTAATTTTAATAGAGAAAGAGAAAAGATTACTGTTAAATTTTATTATATTTAATATTATTTTAACAGTCTTATGATATTAATATTAGAAAAAAAATATGTTAATTTTAAAGCTAAGTTTTACTTTAATATAGTTAAAGATTAATTTTTTGTATTAATTTTAATAAAGAGATATATTATTACTGCTTAAAATATTGATAGATAGTATATTATGAAGTATAATTTTTTAAAAAAGCAGATTTATTTTATTAATAAGTCTAGAGTAAAGATATTAGTAATTTTATATTATTTAGTAGAGATGTTCTAATATTAATATAATCAATTAGATTATGTTAGGAATAATATGATAAAAAAAATAAAGAATAATATTGATAGTATTAAAATAATTAAAATAGAAAGAGAGAAGTGATATATAATTTATAAAATATTTTATTCTTATTAATAGATTTTATAATGTTCAATGTATAATAGAATTATTTTTTAAAAAATTATATATTTTGATTTTATTTTAATAGAAGACTCTATTAATAGTAATAAATAAATTATTTATTTTTATTATTTGGTTTTAAACAATCATAAAGTTAGATTTTTAAGAAATAAAATTAGAATTAATAAAATAATAATTAATGTTATTAATATATTTAAAAGATAGGGATTTTTTCCAGTCTATTAGTATACAGATAGTAAGAAAATGCTTACTAACAAAATTAAAAAAAAATAAAAATAAGATAGCTTTATTATATATTAATTGATTTCTAATAATTAATTTTAAAATGGCACGGTAGAGATCTCAGATAAATAAATTATTAAAATTATAAGATTAATAATATTTTATATAAGGCTTTTAAAATATTTTTAAGAATATACTATTGAATACACTGTATAGATTATAAAATGTCTATTGAAAAAGAAACTGGACTGGAAGATATTATTTAAGATAATATAAATTTATTTAAATAATCTATAGAAGTCTAATTTTAATAATCTTAAAATATTTGATTGCTGAGTTGTAAAGCTTATTAAAAAAGAGATGAAAAAGAAGATATTAAATTATATTAAGTTTTAAAATAAGATAGATTATTTTATTAATTATATTTTTAATAATATTTTTAATATATAGTTTTTTTAATGCTAAATCTACAAGATTTAATAAGCCTGAGATGTGTAATTTGATGAGGATATATTTTTTAATTCTAAAAAGTCTATATAAATTATAAATATAAATAAATTAAATAAGATCTAGAAGATCATGCTTATTAAGAAGAAAGTTACTAAGAGATATAGAGGATGATCTCAAGATAATATAATATTAATAATAAGTAATAAGGATATATATAAGTGCACAGAGTAAATGTTGATTACTGAGAAAAAGAATAGATCTAAGGCTTATAGTGTTGAACTGTTAACTTTAAGACCTGTGATATCTGACTTTAAAAAAAGCAAATTAGATATGCTTTTAATCTTATTATTGACTTCAATATTTTCTAATTATTAGTATAGTTTAGAACCAGTTCTTTATATAAATCTAAAAGATAGTAATGTAGAATTAAATGAATAGATCTTATAAAAAACTATAGAGTAATTTATAATATTTAATTCTCTAGATAAATCTAGTTCTGTAGAGTTATATGATTTTAATATAGAAATAGAATCTTAATTTTATACTAAAGCTAAGATAATAGAGACTTTTTAATCTGTCTCATAAACCTTAAGATATAATAAGATATTGGCAGATTTTAATATTTTAAATATTATTTAAAGCATTTATACTTGTTGATCTAAAGCTCTTTATAATTATATATTTATTATTGGTTTGTAGTTTTAATAAGAAGCTAAAAAAAAAAAATTTAAATCTAAATATCACTGAAATGATTTACTAGTGGTGTCTATATATTAGAAAGATTTTAAGAAATTTTTAGAATTTTATAAGTAAGGCTTTATTAATGCTGTATAAAAAGAATAGACCAGCTTATATTTTAAGGATATCTTTGCTTTAATTAATTTGAAAGAAGTCAAGGAATTTCTAGATTATAAGTTATTATTTTTAAAATAGATATAAATGTATAAACTTAATAGTGATGGCTATTTGCTTTGTTATAAAGTATAGATTTATATGCGAGGTAATATGTAATTTACTTAGTAAGATATATATGTAGTAATAATAAATGTCTGTATTATATACACACTTTTATATTTTATAAAGATATATAGTTATGAAGCTATACAGGATGATATTTTTAATACTTTCCTGAACATTAATTTTTTAAATATAATAATCTTTATATAGGTGCCAGAGGAAATTAAAAATAAAGATAAAGAAAAAATCCTACAACTATAATAAGCTTTATATAATTTTAAAAAAATATCTAATCTTTAATAAGCTGAATTTATTTTTATGTTAAAAAAGTTAAATTTTTATCAGATCTCTGAGAAAGTATATATTTTTAAAAATAATTATTTTATATTTTTTTTTTTATTAATAATGTTATTACTGTGTTTAAATCTTAGTACTAAAAAAAGTATAAATCTCTGTAAAAAAAAATCTTAAAAAAATATAATTATAAACATCTTAGATCTACTTAGTGATTTTTAGATATAAGAATACAGTATAATGCTGATAATGCACTTTATTTATACTAGGATTCCTATATTAAGAAAGTTATTAAGCACTTTAAATATAATATTATAAGGTTTTTATTTACACCACTTCCTAATATTAAGTTGATAAAAAACTAAGATAAAATAATTAAGAGATTTATAGAGCTTTATTAATAGAAAATAAAATTGATAATATATATATTAATTATTATTTATTCTGATATAGTTTATACTGTTATTAAATTAAATAAATTTATAATAAACCTTTCACAAATCTATATAAAGATAATTAACTAAATTATTTTATATTTTTACTATATAAAGTATTTTACTATTTATTTTAATTATTTAAGTAAAAGTGTACTAGTTATAAATATTTTAAGTAATACTTTTTTTATTAATAATCCTAATTGTAAAAGTACTGGAGTATTTTTTATTAAACTTTTTAAAAATATTATTAATTAGTTTTTTAAAAAATAGAAAATAATAATAATATTAATTATTAAGACTAAATTCTTAGTCCTATCTAAAGCAGTAAAGCAGGTTAAGTGATGAGAATAATTTTTTAAGACTATTAGATTTAATACTAAACAAGATATTCTTATAATTGAATATAATAATGTTTAAACTGTAAAAGTTATAATAAAAGATAAAGCTATACAGACTTAATTCTAGTATATTAATATTTATAATTACTAGTTTTATAAGTAATACTATAAGAATCTTTTAAAGATTAAATAAATTAATATAAATAATATACTAGTTAATGAATTTACTAAATCTTTTATTAAAAAAAAGTATAAGGCTTTTTTTTAATATCTAGATTTTACTAATATAGACCAGTTACTAAAAGAAAAAAAAATCTCTATATTAAAATATATTATCTGGCTATAAACTATCTTAATATTGATTAATCTAGTTTATTTTTTATTAACTGTATTTTTTCTATTTTTTATTATTTTAATATATATTATATCTAATTATATACATAATTAATTAAAACTATTTATATTTATTATATATTTCTAATTCAATTCTTTATACTGCTAAAAATTTTTATAAAACTATTTTTATTCTATATTAATAAAAAGAATAGACTAGACTGTCTAGAATAAATAGTTAACTATTTTAATTTATCATCTTTAATTTACATATTATAATACTTATTTAACTGTCTAATTAAATATATTATATATTAAGATTTTTAAATATTATTTTATAACAATTTAAATTTTTTAATTTTATTTTAATTTTATTTTATTTTTTGATATTTTAATTTAAATCTAAAATTATTAAAATTAATTAATAGTATTTTAATTACCAGTTATTAGAGCAGATATTTAAATCACTAAAATAATAAGCTATATTTAGATATAAAATTTAAATAATAATAGGATATAAAAAATCTCTATTTAATATAATAGTATATTATTATTAACTATTTTTATTTATTATTATTTATTATTATTTAATTAAGAGTGATATAAATACTAAAATATATTAAGATTTAATTAATTAAGCTCTAGACTTTTCTTAAAGCTTTTACTCTCTTAATTTTTAATATTTTATAATTTTAATATTTATTTTTATTTTATTATTTTTTAATCTGACCAGCTGAGAGCTAGGGGGTGTGAAAGGATTATAATACTACCTTACTGGATTGATATTAGCCCTCAGCTCTGGGTCTCTTGGCCTTATCACGAGATCTATGGCTTCCTATTGGCTCGCGTACGGGATTCCCATATGGAAGCAGTTGAGAACGCATACGTGGCCATGAGCGCTTACTAATAGCCCCTATTCGTGAGAAGACGGATATATATAGGCCGTGTATAGACTCATATTCTTTACCTAGTTAGATAGGTGCACAATAAGTTTACTAGTGCATACGCTCATAACGGATTCTCTCAAGTATATATTTATCTGCTAGTGCCTAAGACACCAAAATTGGTATCCTAGAAAAAGGATCCCAAGAACAACAAGATCACGAGAATAGTGTCCTAAGGACACTATTGAGACAGGAATCCTATCACAGGACTTCCATGAGTATAGGACCAGAGGTATGGGAAGACATGAATCATAGGAACTATAATATTCTAGAAAGATAAAGCTATAATCTGATTGGGCCTAGATTATTATTTTTAATACTGTATATTGTACTCTGAGTATAATATATCTTATTGTGGGTATAATATATTGTACTCTGGGATATAATATGTGATGCTCTCAGGTAAATTATCTTATATATATAAGGAACCCAGTTCCCCCTCTAGCTAGCTCCTATCTACTGTCTTGAATTAACTGTAATAATTTGAGTATATATTTTTCTATAAACAGGATATTCACTCTTAAGACTTTATTTTTAATTAGAACTTTTGTATTTAGAAGCCTTTTAACTTCGACTGTTAAGAGCTATCCTAGTTATACTCTGACGGTAATAAACCGAAGTTTCCGACATGAGTCCAAATATATATCTGTTTTCTTTTTTGATTATTTAATTTTATCTACAAAGTGTTGATATGTTAATGGTATCAATGGAAAAGACAATTATTATTCTATTAAATGAAAATGATTAGAATAACTAGATTGAACAGGTGAAGCAATACACTAAGAATAAAGATATATAAAGATTTATAAATCTTGATAATTCTGAAGGTTTTTAACTGTTATTGTAAAAATTAGATTATGAAGCTCTTAAAGAGAGTAAAAATAAAATTATAGTTAAAAATGCTTCCTTTTCTTTATCATTTTTTGTTGGATGAACCACAGCTCAAGTCAGAGGCATACTCGATTGCATTATGCAACCCCAATCCCATGATTTACAGTCTCCTCGATCATAAGCCTGCCAAACCTTTTGAATTGTCGCACTGCATAGTCTAATAGAGCCCAATTGCCGACACACTCTGACTCTCTCAAGCTGCTCCTCAAGCATTACTCTATCCGCCTGACGTACGCAAGCGAGCCCGATGAACAAAAATGGAAAAATCGAGGCAGTTTGTAAGGCTAATTCTTCCACTGAAGCAAGGTCGGTGAGCCCTCTGCAGACCAATGATTGCACCTTTTCCTTTGTAATATCGTCAGGATGGACGATGCAGAATACCCAGATAGACACGGCGGCAATGTAGGCTTCGCACAAGTGACGATGGCTCAAGCCATACGTCTCGTCGAGTTGTTCCTCCCACTCGTTGATCTCCTGCCAGATATGAACAGCTCGGGTGATGACAACTTCGACAGGCACCGAACCATTCGTAGCATCTAGTTGAAGAGTACGGACACGTAAGATCATTTCCATAAGTTTTCCGTAATTTGACCCAATAAATATGTTATCCTGGTTGAAATAGCCCGCTTGAAGGGCCTGCGATGAGATAGCACAAGGAAATTGAGCTTGTCTAGTGAGTCCTCTTCGATAATCTGTCACACTTCCGAGAATCTCATGATACAAAAAGAACTCAAAAAGGGACTTATCGATTCCTAGACACTCTATGTTTTCACCGAAAATGGCTTGGATTTGATGTTCCCCTCCTTCCTCCATTCTAGATGGACACTTGTTGGTATTGAGATGCCGATGCCAACGTAGCATATCATGAACAAATAACCTGGTTTCATCCAACCGCATTCGCCATTGACCATCAGCAGAGCCTTCCAAAATCTCGTACAGATAGAGCAGAATATGACCCGTAAGTAATGCCTCACACTCTTCCCAGTCATCTGCCGTTACTATCTGAGATCTCAGGTCGGCGGTCCTCCTTGATAATTCCATTTTTGCTCCCCGCAGAAGATTTTCTTTGCATCTCATGAGCTTCTCGTCTTCTTCTGAAGAGCTTGGTTGCAATTGATTGAACAGATGTGATGCGCCCAAGCAAAGAATTACTTTCAAAATCATTGTGTCACCTTGGCTTCTAGACATAATCGCCAACATGATGGGGTCACAATCTTGTGCCGAGGGTAGGGCCAAGACATGAGATGTGACATTGACGAAATGGAACAAAAAGAGTCGTTCAGGGTTAGGATCTGCACCTGGGACAGTCGGCGTTTGGTTCATTGTTGTGAGTTCAGGTGGCATCCTTCTCTTGTCAGACTTTTTGTTGTCCGGTTTATTCATGTTGCTATTGGCGTGTGACTTATACTACACAGGAATACTTGTACTCTTAAAGAATTTTAAAGAACTTTTTTTAGCGCGGCAGCAGCGCCTGTGTGAAATTGAGATTGCGGGGAAATCTACCCAAAACTGAGATAGATAGACGCTGAATCCCAGTTTTCAAGATTTCCTATACTGATTCTAGATTCATGTCATGTCTTGCAAGTGATCTCTATCCTGTCTTGGCTTCTATTTATCTGGTTAACCACCTTTCCATCATAATGGGATTCGTAAGGCTTTCCTCAATGGGATTCTATTAGCCGCGGTGGGTCGAGATAACACTTATCATTTCCTAGGGAATTATTCCTGATGTCAAATGTCGGCCAGCACAGATATTTATTTACCTGCGCCTGCTTCAGAAAAATGTCATTTGAATATCGTCCTCGTTCGGACTTTTCATACATTCGTCACCATGTCTCTTCGAGGCAAGCATGCAATCGTCACCGGCGGATCGCGAGGAATTGGCGCTGGCATAGCCAAAGAACTCGCCAAACAAGGAGCCAAGGTGTTGATCACATATTCAACGTCTGCTATTAAGGCTGAAGAAGTGGTGGCAGATATTAAGTCGAGAGGAGGTGAAGCTGCTTCTGTGCAGGCAGACTGCATGTCACACACGTCCCCTCACATGATTGTGTGTACAGCGCTCAAGGAGCTTGGAGAAGGCATCGATATCATTATCAACAACGCTGGCGCCGGTGATGAGCTCTTTCTGAAAGACATTACTTATGAGCACTTTGACAAGATGTTCTACACCAATGTGAGGTTCCCTATGTTCCTGGTTAAGGAGTGTCTGCCGCATATCCGCCGCGGTGGCCGAATCGTGAACATCTCCAGTGTTGTTGCCCGCCAAGGTGTGTATTTCCCTACTAACTGCACACTCTGTGACTCGTGTCGGAAATCAAGCTGACAAGCTTCGCTTAGGATGGACCATGCAGTCTGCCTATGGGGCTACAAAGGCTTGCATGGAAAGTCTCGCTCGGACCTGGGCCGTCGAGCTAGGCCAGCAATGTGGCATTACCGTGAATACGGTCAACCCGGGACCCGTGGCAACTGATATGTGGGAGTAAGTGCACCGACTCCATGTTTGAGAAGACCAGAACGTTTGACATTAGTTATCTCGCTTCAAGTGCCATGCCGGCAGATGCGCTTAAAGTTATGGACCACTATATCAAGACCACACCGGCCGCTCCCCGTGTCGGAACTGTCGATGATATCACTCAAATCGTCGCTTTTCTATGCGAAGAAAGAGCACGATGGATCACCGGATCCACGACGTGCGCCAACGGTGGATCTTGTTTTGTCTGACGACTTGTATGTATTGTTGTGAAATTTGACGGCCAACGTCGTATTTGAGTATTTAAGCTCGCGGACTAGCCGCATTCGATTCGGAGTAGGCGCTGCGGGGAGGTCTCGGCCAATCATGTGTCAACTAGAAAACAAACAAAATAATCAATCATATTGTTATACATTAGTTTATAATTAAACATTATAAAGAAAACAATAATAAAAAATAGAGCTGGACACAGGAAGTCTATTCTATTACTATATTCAAGCTACATCGCTAATCCTACTAGTGCTGTGTCACTGTGTGGTCTTATGGTGGTCACATTATGTGGAGCTCTGGTATCATGGCATGTACGACTTGAGGGAGAAGAGCACACTGTATAAAAGCACTTTCCAGCCCTACAGCCAAAGCATGATTATAGATATCGATGGGTCTAACAAAAGGCTACTGGTCGACACCATCTCGGAGGACTCGATACCACTATTCATGCCCAATAAATACCTCTAACGCCATGTCAGACATCTCCAAGCAAGGTTCACATACGCAGGAATCCAATAGAGAACGGAAGAAAAACTCAAGAAACAATGCTGGACACAGAGACTGCTGTTCTCGGACGTTCTATAAGTCTCGCTTGCTTTACATCTTTGCGTTTGAAGAATATTCCCTTGGGTGGGAACATGCGCCTTTAATCGATAACTCCATTTTTGTTTTATTCCGGATCAGCCTAGTCCCCAAGGTTGATCCGTGAAAATCCCCTAACACCAATCTGAAAGAAGGCTTGTATTGAAGTTGAAATTTTTAAGGAACATCGTCGTATTTAACTATTTACGCTAGCCACATTCGGTTTGCAGTAGCCGCTGCGGGGAGGCATCTGTCGCCGAGTAGGCTTACTAACCTAGCCGGATTAGGCCTTTCTACGCGTTATATGGCTTATACGGCCTATACGGC
>JAMAFV010000043.1:0-36593 GCA_023625935.1 Eurotiales sp. R13A2
AATATATAATATTTATATAATATTAAAACAGATCCTATAGTATCATAATTAAATTATTATTAATAAAAAAATCCTTATAAAGTTTTTTAATAAATATTTAATTATTTTTAATTTTATTAAAATTTTAAAAACTATAATAAAATTTATTATAGTGATTTTTTTAAATATAATTAGACATACTATTAAAATTTTTATTTTATAAACTAAGTTTAATATTTAAATTAATCCTAATTTTAATAATATTTATAAAAAAATAATTAAATTAACTTAGTATTTTTAGCAAAAATACTTCTAAATCTATAACCTATAAATATAAAAAGCCTACTGCTGGGTACAGAATTAAAAAAAATAACTAATCTAGAAAACTCTTTATATTAATTACTATCATTAAATCTAGCTAACCACCAAATAAGACTTTAAAGATATATAATATCTCATTAAATAAACTTATTTATATATTAATATTTATAAATCTAGGATTATTCTTATACTTTATAAACCTAATAGCTTTATAATAAAAACAGTAAAAAAAAAATAAAATTATTCTAATAAACCTTCTTTCCTCTAGTTCTAGCTACAAATATATTTAATACTATTAACTATATTTACTCTAAGCCAATTAACTTTCTATTAATTAAAAAATATAAAATTAAAATTATTATTAAAACCTTTAATCTTACAGAAGCTTTAAAAAAAATATAATCTCTAATAACTTCTAATAATAAACAATCCAAATTCAGTCAAGACTTCTAAATATACTTTATAAAATTTATAATATTTATATTTATCTAGATTATAATCTTTCCTAATTCTAATAATCAATTATAGTAATAATCTGTAAAATTAATAAAAACTAAAACTATTACTTATTTAAATTATAAAGATTAATTATACTACTTAATATACTAAATAAATTTTTATAAATAATTATTATTAAATAAATCAGCTATATTATTAAGTTTTATAATCTATTATTACTTATTTATCTAGAAAACTGTTAAAACATCTTAATAAATTATACTATATAACTAATTATTAAACATATCTAATAAATCTAGAGATAAAGATATCTAGTAGTTTTTATATTACTATTAAATATAGTTAAAACTTACAACAATACTCAATATATATAACGTAATTCCCACCCGAGTTGCCCACCCAACCGAGTTGCCCACCTCCGCCCGCCTACACATCAACATCCAACTCTCTATATTCAACGCGTCAATATGTCACCAACTCATAATAAAAGCCTATCAAATTATCAAAAACAAGAGAGCTGTATTAAATTAGCAATCAACAATTTAAAAAATAAGAAAATTCACTCTGTACAACAAGCAGCAGAGATCTATAGTATCTTTTACAGAACACTTCAAAATCAACTTAATAACATACCTTATTAATCCAATATACATGCCAACAGACACAAATTAACTGAATTTAAAGAAAAATCACTTATTAAGTGGATATTAAATCAAGATAAGTGTGGATTTCCTCCTTGACCCTCTTTTATACAGAATATAACTAATTATTTTCTTTCACAATATAAAAATCAATAAGTTGGGAAAAACTAGGTTATTAATCTAGTATAATACCATTCAGACTTTAAATTATGATTCTTATGAAAATATAATTATAAACATGCTAAATATAAAGATCTAAAAATAATTTAAAAGTATTTTAATTATATACAAGAGACTATATTAACGTAATTCACAAGCGAGCCGCCACCACAAGCGAGCCGCCACTTCTGCTCCGGAACGCGTCAACTATCTAACTCTCTATATTCAACGCGCCAATATGCCACTAATTCGCAATAAAAATCAATCAAATATTAAGAAACAAGAGGGCTGGATTTTATTAACTATTTCTAATTTAAAGAATAAAAAAATCTCTATTATTGGTTGAGCAGCAAAGGTTTATAATATTCCTTGATCAACTCTACACAATCACTTCAATGGTATAAAACAATGGTCTCAGCTACACACCAATAACCATAAATTAACCCAATTTGAGGAGAAATCACTTGTTAACTAAATATTAAATTATAATAAGTAAGGCTTTTCTTCCCATCCAGCTCTTATATAAGAGATGGCTAATAATTTTCTTTCTTAATATAAAAATTAACAGGTTAGGCAGAACTAGATAACCAATCTAGTACAATATTGGCCAGAACTTAAATTATAATTCTTACAGAAATATAACTACAAGCGTGCTAAATGTAAAGATCCAAAAATAATCCAGAAATATTTTAACTATATATAAAAAACTATATTAAAGTATAGTATCATACTAGAGGATATCTATAACTTTAATAAGACTAGCTTTGCTATGAACCTCTGTACCACTACAAAAGTTATAACTAACAGTAATTGATATAATCATCCAAAGCTATTACAATCTAGTAATTGAGAATGGGTAACTACAATTAAGACAATTAACTCTACTAGTTAAGTCTTACCCTCATACATAATCTTTAAAATGGCCAAATATCTTCAAGAAGGCTGGTTTAAGATACTGCCTACTCATTAAAAACTCAATATTAGTAATAATAGCTAGATAATAGATAAGATTAGTATAGACTAGCTTCTTAATCACTTCATTTTTTATACAAATAACTATACAGTTAAACAATATTAAATATTAATTCTTAACAGCCATAAAAATCATTTAACAGCTAAATTTAATTATATATATACTAAGAACAATATTATCCTAATCTATATATTTTCATACTTTTCTTATCTATTGTAATCTTTTAATATAAGCTGCTTTGCTGTTTTAAAAAAACAATATAAGTAACTTATTAAGAAATAAATAAAAGATAGCTTTAATTATATTAATAAGATCAACTTTCTTACTGTATTTCTAGAGGCCTGTACAGCAGCCTATAAATCTAAGATAATTTAGAATAACTTTGCAGCAACTGGATTAGTGCTACTAGATCCAGATCAAGTATATTAACAGCTTAATGTCCAAATAAAGACCCTAACACCTCCTCCAAGTCAATCAAATAATATTTATTCATCTTACTTATAAACACCTCAAAATTCACACTAATTCAAGCACTAATTAAATATAATTCAGAGATATATAAGCCAGCATACAAAAAATCTTGATCTTTTAATTAATGAGACTATAAATTAAATAGCTAAAGTGTATAAGATAATCACCAATAATTTATTATTTCTAAAAAAGAAAATCTATGAGTTATAGACCTTATATAAGAAGAAAAAACAAAAACGTCGCAGATTTAAGACTCAGATATCTCATGATTGAGGGATTATTAGAGAGGAAGCCCAGAATCTTATATAAGGCTAGATTAAGATATCTTAACCTATTACTGCTGCTCTGACTGAGCCGGAGCTTTCTGCCTCTCAGGTGCACGTACGCCGCCTATATAAGTGTAGTAATTATAGAACTCTTGGGCATAAAAGTAATCAATGCTCTAATCATATTAGTAATTAATTTTTTGTATATAATTATTATGAAGGTCAAAAATCGGGCTTTTGAAATCAATATAGTATATTTTCTCGGAGCGGAAGTGGCGGCTCGCTTGTGGTGGCGGCTCGCTTGTGAATTATGTTACAGTATAGAAT
Organism: Eurotiales sp. R13A2; assembly: GCA_023625935.1. Taxonomy (NCBI): domain Eukaryota; kingdom Fungi; phylum Ascomycota; class Eurotiomycetes; order Eurotiales; species Eurotiales sp. R13A2. The sequence goes on from JAMAFV010000043.1 coordinate 3,597, forward strand.
TATACTAGAGGATATTTATAATTTTAATAAAACTAGTTTTGCTATAGACCTCTATACCACTGTAAAGATTATAACTAGTAGTGATTAATATAACTGGCTGAAGCTATTATAATTTAATAATTAAAAATAAATAACTATAATTAAAACAGTTAATTTTATAGAATAGATTTTATCTTTATATATTATCTTTAAAGCAGTCAAATATTTTTAAGAAGGCTAGTTTAAAATACTGTCTATTAATTAGAAACTTAATATTAGTAAAAATAGCTAGACAATAAATAAGATTAGTATAAACTAGCTTCTTAATTATTTTATTCTTTATATAATTAACCATATAGTTAAACAATATTAAATATTAATCTTTAATAGCTATAAAAATTATTTAATAGTTAAATTTAACTATACATACACTAAAAACAATATTATTCTAATCTATATATCTTTATACTCTTTATATTTATTATAGTCTTTTAATGTAAACTGTTTTACTGTTTTAAAAAGATAATATAAATAATTTATTAAAAATCAGATAAAAAATAGCTTTAACTATATTAATAAGACTGATTTTTTTATTGTGTTTTTAAAGACCTATATAATAATCTATAAAGCTGAAATTATTTAGAATAACTTTATAGCAACTGGATTAGTATCTTATAATCTAGAATAAATAATCTAATATCTTATTATTTAAATAAAAATCCTAACACTATCTCTTAATTAATTAAATAATACTTAATTATTTTATTTATAAATATCTTAAAATCTACATCAATTTAAGCATTAATTAAGTATAATTTAGAGGTATATAAACCAGTATACAGAAAGTCCTGGTCCTTTAGTTAATAAAACTATAAATTAGATAGCTAAAGCATATAAAATAACCACCAATAGCTTATTATTTTTAGAGAAAAAAGTCTATAAGTTATATATCTCACATAAAAAAAAGAAGTAAAAGCATTGCAGGTCTAAAACTCAGATATTTCATGATTAAAAAATTATAAGAGAGGAAGCCTAGAATCTTGTACAAGGCCAGGTTGAGGCATCTTAACCTATTACTGTCACTCTGGCTGAGCCAGAGCTTTCTGCCTTTCAGATGCGCGTACGCCGCCCATATAAGTGTAGTAATTGTGGAATTCTCAGGTATAAAATTAATCAATGCCCTAATTATACTAGTAATTGAATCTTTGTATATAATTATTATGAGTGGTTAAAAATTGAGCTTCAAAGTCAATATAGAGCGCATTCCCGGGCGGAGGTGGGCAACTCGGTTGGGTGGGCAACTCGGGTGGGAATTACGTTAATTATTATATAATCTAAAAAAATAATATCTAGAACACTTTATACCCTAAATAAAAATCTTTCTTTCTAACTAAAATATTTATATCTATATATCTAAAGATTTATCAGATTAAATATTCATCCCTACAGAGATTCCCCAGGACTTATCACTCTTACTAATTTTATATTTAATATATAACACTGATTTTTTAAAACAAAATAAAAATACAACCTTCATAAAATAAATAAACAATATAAATTATATAACCACTAAAGCTACTAAACAAAAAATAATAACTAAATTTCAGTAAGCATATATTTAAACTAATAGCTAAATTCAATATTATACATCAATATTTAATACTAAAAAATATTAATTAATCTACTTTATTAATCTTTACTCTAATATAAAGTCTTAATATATATTATTATAACTAAATAATAATATCAAAAGAAAAACATCTCTTTCTTCACGAATCTTCTTTTTGAAATCATACACTCAATCTGGGCTGTACAGCCTCAAGAATTGGATCAATTATAATTAATATTAAGTATTATTAATCAAATCTACTCTTGGTAGATAAGACTGTGGTAATAGCATAGAATAGTGAAGATACTAATCTAATATCTCCTGTGACAGAAAAATCTGTTTTGGTCTCAGCTATAACTACAACAGGATTAATATATTAGCAAGAACTGAAGTAGTTTAAATAGGCTATTAATATACATGATCTAGCTACTATAGCTTATTAGATTATAAGCTATATTAATAAGCACTTAAATAGAACCCTAAATAATTAATATATCTAAGGCTTTATAAAATATGTATATAAAATAGCTAAAACCTTTCTAGCTGCTAGTAAAGACAATAGAGATATTATAAAAAAGCTGGCTAGATTCTAAAGACTTCTAGAATAAATTTAATATAATATTACTACTATCTATAAAGAACTAGTAAGTAAAAAAACCAATAATATAATCTTTATTAATTCTGTATTAATCTAATATGATTTTTAAATTCAGAAATAACAGCAAGCTCTATAAAGTGTATTAATATTTAAATTCTAAAAAGCTGGTTCTACCACTTCAGGCATCACTTAGATTGAGCTAAATATAGATTATAAAATTATTATCAAAATCTGGAATAAATCTATCTATAATAATCTTTATAAGCTTAAAATTAAAAATATTATTTAGAAAGCTAAACAGACCTAAACTACAGCTATATAATTAAATTTTAATCTTATAATTATAATTTATATTTTTATTACTATATATTAATTTCTCTCTAAAGATATTAATCTATAGACTTTCTTAGTAGTAGTAGCTGAGGTGCTCTGCATATATAAAGTGCAGTGGGTAAAAATATTTAATAGTAATGTCTAGATTCATATCTCCATCTAGAATGTAATTACTGATAGAATATTGAGCTAATCTATAAAACTAAATAATCCTGGAATAGTAGAAGGCATTAAGCAAAGACTAGTAGCCAAGAACCAGTATATCTGGGGTAATAAAAAGAGAAAAGATCCTGAGATTGCTTATCTAGACTGGCTAATCAAGCTCTGGAGATATAAGAGCTTACTAGTGATTAAGTTTACTAATTCTTTTATTGCTAATTAAGTTATTGCTAGAGGAATAATTTAATAGATAAAGATTTATACTAATAGGCCCTACTGCTAAGAGAGTAAATATAAATAATATTAAAAGTATTAAAAATATAGATATATCCTCATCTAGTGCCTAGATAAAATATTTATTTATGAAATCTATATCTAGGGTTATCTAATCTAGAAATGCCCTGGGCTGCATAGTAAAGAAATAATTATTAAATGTGTTAATTGTAGTGGCTTTTATAAGATAATTAGTACTATATATAAATACTGATAAAAAGAGCTTATATAAACTAAAATTATAATTATAAATTAAAAGCTTTATTACTAGATTTTTAATTATTTTAAATATTAGAAACCAGCTAGTACTGAAAGCTTTAATAGCTTTAAACTATTATAAAAACTAATTATAGCTATAATAATGCTATAGAGAATAATAATTATCTTAATAAATCTTATAGTATTTAGTAATTTAACTAAAGCTTTTAAATATTAAAAAAAATTATTTAAATCTATATTATTTATTAATAAAGAATTAATTCTATCTAAAAATAGACTAATAGAGAATATAATATCTGCTAGTCAAAATATCTCTATTAGGTCTTAGACTGTGTCTTAATATAATTAATTAAATAATTTAAAATATCTGCTTTAAACTCAATATATTTAATTAATTTTATTAATAAGCAAGATCAAGCACTAATAATCTAATAGCACAAATAATATTTAATAAAAGATATATTCATCCTCTATCCTAGAGAATAAAAAGCTTAAGCTATTACCACTACTATCAATCTTAATAACTATAAATAAGAATAATATAGTTCTCTATAATAAGACCAGCTTCTAAAAGATTAATATAAATATCTAGTTCTTAAAGATTAGCTATCTATTAATTTAATTTATTAAAAATAGATTTAAGATTATCTTTTTCTTTATTAAAAAGCTATTATTATCTCTAAAAGATTTTAAGCTTAATAATCTTTTATATATAGTAGCTATTAATATAAATAAAATAGAATCCTTTAAAAATAAGTTTTATATTTAATATAGAATCTTTATATTTTTTAATATAATATATACAAAATAAAGAATATAGTTATAATTTTATTTCTAAAAAACTCTGAGATGCTTCAAGCCATAGTTATTATAGTCTAAAAACCATAAAGAAATAAGTATAATAAAACTATATATTAATTAGCAGCTATTATATACTAACTACTATATTCTAAATTAAATAAATATTATAATAATTAGTTTTTAAAAGTGATTCTATTTATTATTAAAACTATAAATCTAGCTAGCTGGTTTTATACTATTATCTTTAAAGATTATTAAGTCCTCTATATTTATTATTATTAGAAAGAAAGCTTTTATAATCTTTATTTATATAATATTTATAATAAGTCTTAAAATAAAATAATATAGCTAATCTAATATCAGCTACAGTGACTAGATATTACTAAAGCCATAGAGTATATTCTGGTTAATAATTTTAATATTCACCACCCGGTCTGAGATAGCTCTAGTATTAAAATTAATATTAAAGTTAAACTACTACTTAAAATTATAAACTACTATAATATTAAGCTAATTATTAAAAAAAATACTATTATTTAAAAATATAATTAGCAGTAATCTATTATTGATCTTACTTTAATTTTAGTTAATCTAACTAATTAATTAATGCTTTATAAATGTGCTAATAATATATAATATAATTCTAATCACTATCTAATCTAATCAATATATAATATTAATATAGTTTTTAAGTTTATTCTATAGTACTATAATTAAACTATCACTGATAAGAAAACTTTTATAGAGTTATTTAATAAATATTTAATTATTTTTAATCTCACTAAGACTTTAAAAATTATAATAGAGTTTATTATAATAACTTTTTTAAATATAATTAGATATACTATTAAAGCCTCTACTTTATAAACTAAACCCAGCATCTAGACTAACCCTAACTTTGATAATATCTATAAAGAAGTAATTAAATCAATCTAATATCTCTAGCAGGAGTATTTCTGAATCTATAGCCTACAGATATAGAGAGTCTACTGCTAGGTATAAAATTAAAAAAAGCAGCTAATCTAGAAAGCTTTATATATTAATTACTGCTGATAAGTCCAGCTGGCCACCGAATAAAACCTTAAAAATATATAATATTTTATTAAGTGAATCTACTTGCAGATAAATATTTATAAATTTAGAATTATCTTAATACTTTACAGACCAGATAGCTCTAAAACAAAAATAATAGAAAAAAAAATAAAACTATTTTAATAAATCTTTTTTTTTCTAGCTCCAGCTACAAATATATTTAATATTATTAACTATATCTACTCTGAGTCAATTAATTTTCTATTAATTAAAAAATATAAAATTAAAACTATTATTAAGACTCCAGACCCTTGTTAAGGTCTGGACATAGGTTCTAAGGAAAGATATATATTTGTAATGAAGACGACAGCTGATTTCTAGAACTAACTATTGAGGATCAGAGCTGGTACTTATAGGCTCTCTCTCAGATGGTTATCTGTCTGAGCAGTACCTCAATCTAGGGTTGCACATAGATATTAATAATAGGCTATATACCAAGATAAGATACAAACAAAGAGAGGATTTCCTGTTACTAAAATTAGTAATAGAAAGTCTACAAATAGTATTAAAGATAAGCGCAGTAAGCCATTATAATGCTTACCGTTTTAGAAGCATATGTATAACATTCTCATGTGATAGATTATGCCCAAATGGTCTCTATGGCGGGATTATTATGATGGATCTATAATATTACCCCCCTTTTAGATCAGAGCTTCTGCAACAGTATATAGACAGTTTAGCCAAGGCCGCAGGGGGTATCTTTTGTAAAAAACATTCACTAATTCTAAAATATCAATATTTGAAGCTAGTTTCTAATTAGTTTATTTATAGTTATACTCTGCTTATCAGATTAAATATTCTAAGCATTTATAAAAAATTCTAGAATTAAGTACTTCTTGTATTTTATAAAAATTTTTATTTTTTTTTATAGTCTGTAGTTCTCTGTTCTATTGACTAGGATAGAGATTGTTCTTGTAGGGGCAGAACTTATTAATATAGACAATAGAATGTATTTTATACTATGGGGGTAAATTGAGTTTATAGATAGCAGCACTCTTTTTAGTCTTGATCTGAAAAAATTTTTTATAAAAGTTATTAAACTTTTGGAAGGGGCGGTAGATATAGAAATAGTTAATATTAAAAAACACTCAGTCTCTTTCTTTATAAGTAAGAGCTAATGTTTAGTGACAATCAGTAATGTTTTAATAGATGGCTTAAGCCCAGGTAATTTCTATGGCTAGATGATTATAGACTTTAATAAGATTTTTATTAAAGTTGTTGGCCAGTTCCTTGTCTCTATTTTTTGAGGGTGTTTTTAGGCTTTCCATCTAAACATAAAAATAAAATTAATAGTTAGCAAAGAAAAGGGACACATCTGTGATGACTAAAAGTTAATTATTTATAATAAATTTAGCTAGTGGTAGTTATTTAGTTTAATTATTCTAGTATTAGTTATAATAAGTTTAAAAATAATATTTTAAGATTTTATTAATTTTTTTAGTTTGCCTGTCAGTTTTAGTATAATTTATTATAGATATATTTTAGCATATCTTTAGTTCTTTATAGAGACAGTGAAAGAATTTAAAAATAAATTGAGTGCTCTAATTAGATATTATTATTTAGAAAAGATTATAAAGTTTCTAAATATATTTTAGAAATAAATTAACAGTTTTTTCTATAATAATTTTCTCTATATAGATAAATAGATATTTAAGTTTAATAAGTTAATCTATAATAATTATAATGAAGTTAAATCTGTATAATTTAAATAGTTTAATAATAAAGTTGATAGATATATTGCTCTAGGGGCAGTATAGGATATTTAAGAGTTTTAATAGATTCTGATATAAACTGTAATTATATTTAGTGTAGTAACATAGACAGTAATTGCGCATATATTAGCTAATAAATTAGGTTATTCAGGGCTAGTAGTATTTTTAGTTTAGAAAGCTATAAATTTTTTTCTAGTCTAGATATTCTACTAATAGATAATTATAATATTGTTGGAGGAGTTAGAGCTTTAAAGATTTATAATTTGATATATATTAATAGTTTTAGTAGTATAATATTCTATCTTAATCTTTATAATTATTTAGAAAGATGTTAAGGCTGTGCTAAATATTTTTATAAAATTATCTGAAAATTTTATTTAGTAATAGATTTTTTATATATCTGTTTTTAAAAAGATTGTTTAGACTCTAGAAATTATTATTATTGAGATTTTTTTTAGTGGTTCTCTGGGAAAAATTTTTTTAAAAAATATTTTTAGAGTTATTTCTATTCTTATTGTTAGAGATAATTATATTTTGTGAATATCTTTATAGTTTATTTTTAGACTCTTCTTTGTTCTCACTGTTTAGAATAACTATATTTTAAGGATATTTTAAATAGAAGAATAAGGGTTCATTTTTTGTGATTTTAGTATTTTTTAAGATTAATACTACTATAATATTCTGGCTTAGTTATTTAAGATATTTAGGTTACAGGAGTGTTTATTTTTAGTGTATATTTTAGCTATTCTTACTTTTAGAGAGAAGATTTTAGCTGTATTATATTAGAGTATTAGATTTTTCTTTAAGCTTGTCTGAGCAGTAGATAAACTTATAGTTAAATTAAAAAAGGAATTCTGCTTATTAAGTCTATCAGCAGTTCAGTGTTTTTTTTATTATAAAATATTCTAGATTTTTATAATCTATTAGCATTTAGATTGGGTGTAGGGATCCCTGAAGTTTTGGATGCTATTCTTTAAAGGCTCTAACTATTGCTATAAGCTTTTTATTATAAATCTTGTAGTTGTATTTGGTAGTATTGTGGGTTTTAAAAAAGAAAATTACTGGTTAAAATACTTTTTGAGTGTTTTTCTGGAAGAGAATTTCTCTAGAGATATAATTCAAGATATTTATTTTTATGTAGTAGGTTTTATTCTATTTGAAGGTTTTTAGGATTGGGGTAATTATAAAGATGGTTTTTAAACTGTTAAAGATCTACTGGCACTTATTAATCTATTAGAATAGTATATTCTTTCTGGTAAGGTTTGTTAAAGGCTTAACTACCTTGGAGTAGACTTGTATAAAGTGTTAATAAAAATTTATAAAATTTAAGAAGATCTGTATGTCTTTAATGTTCTAAGAAATCTACCACTCCAGAATAGTGGTTATTTTGGCTAAGTTTATACTGATTCTTTCTCTAGAGATTACTAGTCCTAGGAAGGTAATTTAGTTAATATAGAATTTATATTTACTGAGATTATATTGGAAATTATACTGATTTAGATGTTTTAGTATCTGTCAGATGTGCTAATAGTGCTCTTTGAGAATGTGGCTAAAGATTAATAGATTATTTATATAAACTGATACAAAATTATTTAAAAAATTTTTAAAAATGTTGTTTATATAATTCTGCTAGAATATTAGAATATTAATTAGATTAAAAAATATCACTAAAGACTTATATAGGTTTTATTAAATATAGAAGATAGTCTTTTATTTATCTTTTTAAATTATCTGAAGTTTATTAAAGGCTGTTATAATATTTAGCTTAATAAAGTAGTAAATTTAAAATAATAGCTAGAAAATCTTTTGGATTAAAGGTATTAGATAGTAGTTCTTGTGGGTGATTTTATTAAGACTATAATAGTTTATGTAGATTTTAATCTTTCTTTTAGACTTCTGGGTGAGAAGGATGGATGCTATAATAAAGGATATACTGGATTATATAAATTATTTCTGAAGGTTAATCTTAAACTAGATATAGATTAGGTGTAGTTTATCCTAGCTATAGCAGTATAAGAGATATAATAGGGGCTCAGTGCTTTTTATAAACAGGATCTAGTAATTATAGGTAGTTTTTAAAAGTAGCTTCTCAGCAAGTTTAGAACAGAAAACATCAAGGTATTTATAATATTTAAAAGATATTATTGTTTAAAAGTTCAGTCCTTTAGAGAATTTTTTAAGCTTAGCTATAGCTTTTTTAATATTAAATAATATTATTTAATATAACTCTAGAGGTTCTTAATGCTAATAATACTTCTAGCAGTCTAGAATATAAAGAATAATAGCATTTATAAAGTAAATATTTAGAGATTTCTCTAAGAGCGTAGTGACTATAGTTTTAAATAACTCTAGTATAGCAGGCTTAGACTGGTTTTTCAGGGGCGCTTCTGTGCTCTCAGGGCTTCAGTGGTAGTGATTTTGGGCATGGATATCTCTAACAGTTAAGAGCTTGCATTTCTTAAAATAGTTATTCCAGTAGTAGCTTAAGTGGAAGATTACTAAATTTAATAGCTAATCAATATTAGAATTGTGCTTCCAGAACCAGGGGATGCCTAGGATAATCAGGATCTGGGGTAACTGTATCAGATAAAAGAAGATCTCTTTATAGTAGTTATCTACCAACAGCGGAGCAACTACTATCTAAGAGACCACTAAATCAGCGAGACTTTTTTCATTAAATATGCACAGCAGACATTACTAGAGTAGTAATAAAATAAAAAATTAATATTAAATAGTATAGATAATATTTATAAAAGTAAAGCTAGAGCCTCTAGAGTCAATTATAAAAAAATTAATTTTTTTATTTAAATTTTCTAATATATATAATAATATTAAATAAGGCTTATTAATTTTATTATTCTAAAAAATTAACATTTATTTCTGTTTCTTATTCTATTATTCTAGGCCTTATTTTATCATTTACTTGTGATAATAGATAAAGATTTATTATTTTTTAGTTCAGCTAGTACTAAAATATTATCTTTTTAATAAAGAGACATATTCAGCAGATCATTAGTCTTTAGGGGGCAGGCTTCAACACAGTATCTAGACTTATTATAGCAAAAATACAGATTCTCTTCCTAGTAGTATTTACATTCAGTTTTGTGGGCTAGATTAAGGTCTATAGATTTTTTAGTGACTGTAGAGGCAGCTAGAACAGAGGCAGCACATAAAACAGCTATAAAAATAATTGTGATTCTACTATCAGTGATTAAAGATTATCAGATACTATTAGTAATATCCAACAGGGAGATTATTAAGCAGTAATTAATATCTAATTAGTAGAATAGAGTTACCAAATTATTATAGATTTTTAGAAGATTAGTTTATAAAAAAAGAGTATTCTTCAGCTTCTTTAAAAGTTCTTAAAACAATAAATCTTTTTTAATTTAATCATTATAGTTATAGTGGACAATTAAAGACTTAAAATCAGACTAATAAATAATAAATTCCCTATTAGCTTAATAAAGATTATTAATTTTTCAGAAGATTTCTTTATATTTATTAGTAATATTATATAATTAATTAATAATATTAAATAATTACTCTATAATAATAAAATAGTTTAGATTATTAAAATTTATAAAAAGTATAATATATTTACAGACATCACTTTCAAATAATATATAAGTGTAAATAATCTTTCAAGTCTTTAAAATAAACTAGTATTTATTCACTAAAAATTTATTATATATTTAAATAATATAATCTTTCACTTAATCTTTATCACTTTTAAAGATCTCTAAGATTAATAGTTTAATAATATTATACTATTCTACATTAGTATAGAATAAAGTTTTATTAAAATAAGTGACTTCAGTATTATATTTAATTATAAAATTATAATATTTACTAATAAAGATAATATCTAGGGCAGATATACCAGAAAGATTAAAAATAAAAAATTATAATAATAACAGCTAACTAACATAAGCTTTAGTTTAAATAAACTAATTAATTAAAGTTTTAATATATTTATAAAAATAATTTAATACTTCCAATATCTATTTAGTAGTGATAGTTTAATAGCTTTCAAAAGTTTTATTATAAATATTCTAAAACTCTATTAAATAAGCTAGTATTAAAAATTTAAAAAATTAATTAAAATCATATTCCAGGCCTACATCAGATAGACTATAGATATTATTATAATCTATAGATAAGTCTCTAGGACTAATTATTATAATAGAGATAAAAAAAATTAAAAATAAAAATTAAAAAATAGATAAACTATTATAGTATTAAAATCTAGATATAAATTCTAAAAAAAGATATATATTTATAATAAAAACAATAACTAATTTTTAGAACTAACTATTAAAGATTAGAGCTAGTATTTATAAACTCTCTTTCAGATGATTATCTATCTAAGCAGTATCCTAATCTGGGGTTACATATAGACATTAGTAATAAGCTGCATGCCAAAACAAGATACAAATAAAGAGAGAACTTCCTATTATTAAAGTTAGTAACAAGAAGCCTACAAATAGTGCTAAAGATAGACGCAGCAAGCCGCTACAATATCTACCATTCCAGGGGCACGTGCACAACGTTCCCGTGTGACAGATCATGCCCGAATGGTCCCTGTGGCGGGGTCACCGCGGTGGATCCGTGACAACCCTACAGGAGCCTTAAAAAAGAATATAATTTCTAACAGCTTCTAATAATAAATAATCAGGGTTCAGCCAAGGCTTCTAGATATACTCTATAAGATCTATAATATCTATATTTATTTAGACTATAATCTCTCCCAATTCTAGCAGTTAATCATGGTAGTAATTTATAAAGCTAGTAAAAATCAGAACTACTACTTACTCAAATTATAAAAACTAATTATACTATTTAATATATTAAACAAGTTTTTATAAGTAATTATCACTAAGCAAATTAATTATATTATTAAGTCTTATAATCTATTATTATCTATCTATCTAGAAAGCTATTAGAATATTTCAGTAAACTATATTATATAACTAATTATTAAATATATCTAATAAGTCTAAAAATAGAAATATCTAGCAGTCTTTATACTACTATTAAATATAGCTAGGGCTTATAATAACACCTAACACACACAATTATTATATAATTTAAAAAAATAATATTTAAAGTATTTTATATTCTAAATAGAGGTTTTTCTTTCTAATTAAAACATTTATATCCATATATCTAAAAGCTTATTAAATTAAATATCTACCTCTACAGAGATTTTCTAAAGCTCACTATTCTTATTAATTTTATATTTAATATATAACACTAATCTCTTAGAACAAGATAAGAGCATAATCTTTATAGGATGGGTGAACAACATGAGCTGTATAGCCACTAGAGCTATTAAGTAAGAGACAATAATTAAACTCCAGCAGGTGTGTATCTAAATTAATAGCTAGACCTAACACTATATATTAATATTTAATATTAAAAAATATTAATTAATTTACTTTATTAATCTCTACTTTAATATAAAGCTTTAATATATATTATTCTAGCTAGATAATAGTACTAAGATTAAGTCTACAGACATTATAATTAAATATTTAGATATCTAACTTAACTCTAAGCTTATCTTCCAAATCCACTAGGACAAGGCAGTGGCTAAGGTTGATAAAAATCTATATATACTACAAAAACTTACTGATTCTATCTAAAAAATTGCTCTATTAGTAATAAAATAAATTTATTAAACTATTATTATTTCTTAAATACTAATCAGAATAGTAGTCTAATTTTAATTAGATCTATTTATTAAAAAAATTATTAATCTAATAATTAAATAATTTATTATTATTTAAAAGTATACTATTATACTGATTAGTAGAGTTTTTTATAATACTATAAAATCTACTTTAGAGACTGAATTTTATCTCTTATTTATATAATTTCAACTAGATAAGTTAGTAAAGAAAATCATGATCTAGATTTATATAAACCTAGTAATTATATTACTAATTATAATACTTACTAAATAATTAAATTTAGAACTAGCTCTTAAAGGTTTTATCTCTATAAAAATATATATCTAGAAGAAGAATGGAAGTCTTTTGGCTTTTCAGGATATCTTGATAAGGACTTAGGAGAATCAAAAAGTATACATCTGAGAGCTATAGTATATATTATTAAGGATGGTTATCCCTGAGAGCTAAGAAAAAGTTATTAAAATATATAGTAAAATAGTATTTTAGTATGATCAGTTTATTTAAATCTATACTAATAGAAGTAGCTATATAGATTATATTAGGGCTGCTATAGTGATTTCTTAATTTAATAAGTAATAAATCTAATATATTAATACAGAAAATATCTTTATAATATATATTAAAAAAACCTGTAGTATAATATATATATTTTAAATAATATTATATTATACTAAAAAATCTATAATCTAGTAGAATAGATCTATTATAATTTTTATTAATAATCAGAGTATTCTAAAAACATTAATTTAATTATAATCTGTTTTAAATTAAATCTTTATTTAAAGAATTATTAATCTGTTAGCTGAATACTACTATAAAACTCTAAATATTATTCTGTAGTAGATATTAGGCTATAAAAAGATTTCTAATAATAAAATTATAGATTATATGACTAAGCAAGCTATTATAATAAGAGCTTACCACTAACTAGTATTTAGAGATATTAATTTATAAGTTATATTAACAGCCATTAATAAGCACTGAATAAAATAGTTAGTTAAAGACATATAAAAAGCTATATAGATAAAAATCATTATAAATAAGCTTATTAAAAAGCTAATTAATAAATTAATTAAAAAAATATTATATTATTAAAATAATCTGTATAAAACTATTTTATTAATTTTTATTTAACTTTATATAAAGTAAATTGGATTTAATAATTATTTTTTAAAAATTAATTATTAAAATATACTTTATTATTTTTATAATCTAAATAGACAGATTTTTTATTATATTTTTATAAACTGCTCACAATATATTAATAAAAGATAGATGATATAGAAGTATATTTATAGTCTACACTATATTATTAAGATTAAGCAGCTGCTTAGAGAGAAAAGCGCAGCAGTAGCTGTAACTTAATTTATAATAAATACTAATATATTAAAGCAATTCTAGTATATTAATTCTATTATATTAAATATCACTGAATATACTGAGACTAAAATTAAAATTAAAATTAATAAAAATATATAACAGAGTACTGGCATAATATTATATATAATTAAGTAAGCAGCTGCTGGAGGCCTTAAGTTAGTTTTAAAGCTAGTAAAGACCAGTATTAATATTAATAAGTAAAATAAGTATAATTAAAAGATAGAAATTGCAGTAATTAATAAATTATAAAGATTAAAACTATACAGTATAGTATGTTATATCTGATAATAGATTTTGTGTTGTTTATATTATTTATATTGTTTGTTTATATTATTTATATTCTCTAATTTTTAATTTTTATTATAGTGTATTCCTATAGTGAACTATATGGCGGCAGTGCTGTCTTACCACGTGCCTGCTGGACGGGGCCCAATCCTGGATAGCGGCGATAGTCGAGAAGCTAGCTTTAGCGGGTTAATCAATACTACTACTACTACTACTAATAATATCAAAATCAAATCTATAAACATTATAATCAAATATCTGAATATCTAGCTTAATCTTAAACTTACTTTTTAAATCTATCAGAACAAAATAATAGCTAAAACCAGTAAAAACTTATATATACTATAAAAACTTATTAGTTTTATCTAAAGAATTACTTTCTCAATAATAAAATAAATCGAGGGACATCTCTTTCTTCGTGAATCTTCTTTTTGAAATCACACGCTCAATCCAGGCCGTACAGCCTCAAGAATTGGATCAATTATAATTAACACCAAGCGTTATTGATCAAACCTACTCTTAGTAAATAAAACTATAGTAATAATATAAGATAGTGAAGATATTAATCTAATATTTTTTACAACAGAAAAATCTGCTTCAGTTTTAATAATAGCTATAATAAAATTAATATATTAACAAGAATTAAAGCAGTTTAAATAAATTATTAATATATATAATTTAACTATCACAGCTTACTAGATTATAAACTATATTAATAAATATCTAAACAGAACTTTAAATAATCAGTATATCTAAAATTTTATAAAATATATATATAAAATAGCTAAGATCTTTTTAACTATCAATAAAAATAATAAAAATACTACAAAGAAGCTGGTTAAATTCTAAAAACTTCTAGAATAAATTTAATATAATATTACCATTATCTGTAAAAAATTAGTAAACAAAAAAACTAATAATATAATCTCTACTAATTCTGTATTAATCTGATATAATTTCTAAGCCTAGAAATAATAGTAAGCCCTATAAAGCATATTAATATTTAAATTCTAAGAAACTAATTCTACTACTCTAAATATTACTCAGATTAAACTAAATATAGATTATAAAATTATTATTAAAATCCAGAATAAATCTATTTATAATAATCTTTATAAATTTAAGATTAAAAATATTATTTAGAAAACTAAACAAACCCAGACTACAGCTATATAATTAAATTTTAATTTTATAATTATAGTTTATGTTTTTATTGCTATATATTAGTTTCTCTTTAAAAATATTAATTTATAGACTTTCTTAGTAATAATAGTTAAAATTCTCTGTATATATAAAGTATAATAAATAAAAATATTTAGTAGTAATATCTGGATTTATATTTTTATCTAGAGTATAATTATCAATAGAATATTAAATTAATCTATAAAACTAAATAACTCTGAAATAATAAAAGATATTAAATAAAAACTAATAGCTAAAAACCAGTATATCTGGGGTGGCAGAAAAAAAAAATCTTAAAATTATTTATCTAAGTTAATTAACTAAACCCTAAAAATATAAGAATTTATTAATAATTAAATTTATTAATTCTTTTATTGCTAATTAAACTATCACTAAAAGAATAATTTAATAAATAAAAATCTACACCAATAAGCCCTACTACTAAGAGGGTAGATATAAGCAGTGCCAAAAATATTAAAAATATAGATATATCCTTATCTAGTGCCTAAACAAAATATTTATCTATAAAATCTATACCCAGAATCATCTAATTTAGAATTATTTTAAACTATATAATAGAGAAATAACTATTAAATATATTAATTATAATAATTTTTATAAAATAATTAATACTATATATAAATACTAATAGAGAAAGTTTATATAAACTAAAGTCATAATTATAAATCAGAAGCCCTACTACTAGATTTTTAATTATTTTAAATACTAAGAACTGGCCAGTATTAAAAGCTTTAGCAGCTTTAAATTATTATAAAAATTAATTACAACTATAATAGTGCTATAGAGGATAATAATAATTCTAATAAATTTTATAATATTTAATAATTTAGTTAAGGTTCTTAAATACTGAGAAAGACTATTTAAATTTATATTATTTATTAATAAAGAACCAGTCCTATCTAAAAGTAAATTAATAAAAAATATAATATCTGTCAGCTAAAATACTTTTATTAAATCTTAGACTATATTTTAATATAACCAACTAAATAATTTAAAATATCTACTTCAGACTTAACACACCCAATTAATTTTATCAACAAATAAAACTAAGTATTAACAATCTAATAATATAAATAATATTTAATAAAAGATATATTTATTCTTTATTCCAGAGAATAAAAAGCCTGAGCTATTATTACTACTATTAATTTTAATAATTATAAATAAAAACAATATAATTCTCTACAGTAAGTCTAGCTTTCAGAAGATTAATATAAATATTTAATCTTTATAAGATTAACTATCTACTGATTTAATTTACTAAAAATAAATTTAAGATTACCTTTTTTTTAATTAAAGAGTTATTATTATCTCTAAAAGATCTTAAGTTTAATAATCTCTTATATATAGTAGCTACTAATATAAATAGAATAAAATCTTTTAAAAATAAACTTTATATCTAATATAGAATCTCTATATCTTTTAATATAATATATATAAAATAAAAGATATAATTATAATTTTATTTTTATAAGATTCTAAGATGCTTCAGACTATGGTTATTATAGTCTAAAAGCTATAAAAAAACAAGTATAGCAAAATTATATATTAATTAGCAGCTACTATACACTAGCTACTATACCTTAAATCTAATAAATATTATAATAATTAGTTACTAAGAGTGGTTTTATTTATTATTAAAACTATAGATCTAGTTAGCTGATCCTATACTATTATTTTTAAAGATTATTAAATTCTTTATATTTATTATTACTGAAGAGAGAGCCTCTATAATCTTTATCTATACAATATCTATAATAAGCCTTAAAGTAAAATAATATAACTAATCTAGCATCAGCTATAATAGCTAAATATTATTAAAGCTATAGAATATATTCTAATTAATAATTTTAATATTTATTATCTAATTTAAAACAGTTTCAGTATTAAGATTAATATTAAAGCTAAACTATTATTTAAAATTATAAACTACTATAATATTAAGTTAATTACTAAAAAAAGCACTATTATTTAAAAATATAATTAACAATAATCTACTATTAATTTTATTTTAATTTTAGTTAATCTAGCTAATTAATTAGTATTTTATAAGTATACTAATAATATATAATATAATTCTAATCACTACCCAATCTAATCAATATATAATATTTATATAGTATTAAAATAGACCCCGCAGCATTATAATTAAACTACTATTAATAAAAAAATCCTTACAGAATTCCTTAATAAGCATTTAATTATTTTTAATCTTATTAAGATTTTAAAAACTATAGTAAAATTTATTATAGTGATTTTTTTAAACATAATTAGATATATTATTAAAATCTCTACCTTATAAATTAAATCTAATATCTAGGCTAACTTTAACTTTAACAATATCTATAAAAAAATAATTAAATTAATCTAGTACTCCAGTAGAAATATTTCTAAATCTATAATCTATAAATATAAAAAGTCTATTACTAGATATAAAATTAGAAAAAACAGCTAATCTAGAAAGCTTTTTATATTAATTACTATCAATAAATCTAATTAGCTATTAAATAAGATTCTAGAGATATATAGTGTCTTATTAAATAAACCCACTCACAGATAGATATTTATAAATCTAGGATTACTCCAACATTTTATAGACTAGACAGCTCTAAAGTAGAAATAGTAAAAAAGAAAATAAAACTATTTTAATAAGCTTTTTTTTTTCTAGCTCTAGCTATAGATATATCTAATATTATTAACTATATCTATTTTAAACTAATTAACTTTTTATTAATTAAAAAATATAAGATTAAGACTATTATTAAAGCTTTAGACTTTACTAGAGTCTCTAAAAAGAATATAATCTTTAATAGTTTTTAATAATAGATAATCTAGATTCAGCTAAGATTTCTAGATATACTTTATAAAATTTATAATATTTATATTTATCTAAACTATAATCTTTCTTAATTTTAATAATTAATTATAGTAATGATTTATAAAGCTAATAAAAATCAGGATTATTATTTATCTAAATTATAAAAACTAATTATACTGTTTAATATATTAGATAAATTTTTATAAATAATTATTATTAAATAAATCAGCTATATTATCAAGTTTTATAATTTATTGTTATTTATCTATTTAAAAGACTGCTAGGATATCTTAGTAAACTACACTATATAATTAATTATTAAATATATTTAATAAATCTAAGAATAAAGGCATCTAATAGTCTCTATACTATTATTAAATATAATTAAAATTTTTAATAATATTTAACATATATAATTATTATATAATTTAAGAAAATAATATTTAGAGTATTTTATATTTTAAATAAAAATCTTTTTTTTTAATCAAAGTATTTATATCTGCATGCCTGAGAGTTTATTAGACTAAATATTTATCTCTATAAAAATTCTTTAAGGCTTATTACTCTTACTAATTTTATATTTAATATATAACACTGATTTTTTAAAATAAAACAAGAATATAATCTTTATAAAATAGATAAATAATATGAACTGTATAACTATCAGAACTATTAAGTAAGAAATAATAACCAAGCTCTAGCAGGTGTATATTTAGACTAATAGCTAGATCTAGCATTATATATTGATATTTAATATTAAAAAATATTAATTAATCTATTTTATTAATCCTTATTTTAATATAGAGCTTTAATATATATTACTTTAGCTAAATAATAGTACTAAGATTAAGCCTATAAATATTATAATTAAATATCTGGATATTTAATTTAATTCTAAGCTTATTTTTTAAGTCTATCAAAATAAAGTAATAATTAAAACCAATAAAAATCTATATATATTATAAAGATTTATTAATTCTATCTAAAAAATTATTCTTTTAATAATAAAATAAATTTATCAAATTATTATTATCTTTTAAATATTTATTAGAGTAGTAGTCTAGTTCTAGTTAAACCTACTTACTAAAAAAACTATAAATCTAATTATTAGATAATTTATTATTATCTAAAAACATACTACAGTACTAATCAGCAGTATATTTTATAATATTATAGAATCAGTTCTAAAGGCTAAACTATATCTTTTATCTATATAATTTTAACTAAATAAGCTAGTTAAAGAAATCATAATCTAGATTTATATAGATCTAACAATTATACTACTAATTATTATATTTATTAAATAACTAGATTTAGAACTAGCTCTTAAAGACTATACTTCTATAGAGATATATACCTAAAAAAAAAATAAATGTTTATTAGCTTTTCTAAAAATCTTAACTAGAAGCTGGAAGAGCTAAGAAATATATATCTAAAAACTATAGCACACATCATTAAAAGTAGTTATTCCTAAGAGCTAAAAAAAAACTATTAAAACATATAACAGAATAGTATTCTAGTATAACTGATCTATCCAGATCTATATAGATAGAAGCAGCTATATAAGCTATATTAAAGCTGCTACAGTAATCTCTTAATTTAATAAATAATAAATCTAATATATTAGTATAGAAAATATCTCTACAATATATACCAGAAAAGCTTATAATATAATATATATACTTTAAATAATACTACACTATACTAAGAAATTTACAATCTAATAGAATAAATCTATTATAATCTTTATTAATAATCAGAATATTTTAAAAATATTAATTAAATTATAATTTATTTTAAATTAAATCTTTATCCAAAAAATTATTAATCTATTAACTAAATATTATTAAAAAACCTTAAATATCACCCTACAATAGATATTAAATTATAAAAAAATCTTTAACAATAAAACCGCAGATCATGTAGTTAAATAAACTACTATAATAAATACTTACTATTAACTAATATTTAAAAATATTAATCTATAAATCATATTAATAACTACTAGCAAGTGCTAGATAAAATAGTCAGCCAAAAACATATAAAAAACTATATAAATAAAAACTATTATAAATAAACTTATTAAAAAACTAATTAATAAACCAATTAAAAAAATATTATACTATTAGAATAATCTATATAAGACTATTTTATTAATTCTTATCTAACTCTATATAGAGTAAATTAAATTTAATAATTATTTTTTAAAAATTAACTACTAAAATATATTCTATTATTCCTACAATCTAAATAGACAGACCCTCTATTATATTTTTATAAACTATTTATAGTACACTAATAAAAGATAAATAATATAAAAACATATCTATAGTTTATACTATATTATTAAGATTAAACAGCTGCTCAAAAAGAAAAATGCAGCAGTAATTATAATTTAATTTATAATAAATATTAATATACTAAAATAACTTTAATACACTAATTCCATTATACTAGATATTATTAAATATACTAAAATTAAAACTAAGACTAAAGCTAATAATAATATATAATAAAACACTAATATAATATTATATATAATTAAATAAATAGCTGCTGAAGATTTTAAATTAGTTCTAAAATTAATAAAAATTAATATTAATACTAATAAATAAAATAAACATAATTAAAAGATAAAAACCATAATAATTAGTAAACTATAAAAATTAAAATTATACAGCACAGCATATTATATCTAATAATAAATTTTATATTATTTATATTATTTATATTATTTATTTATATTATTTGTATTCTTTAGCCTCTAATTCTTATTGTAGTATATCCCTACAGTAAGCCACACAGCAGCGGTGCCGCTTTACCATATACCTGCTGGATAGGGCCTAATCTTAGATAGCAGCAATAGTCAAGAAGCTAGCTTTAGTGGGTTAATCAATACTACTACTACTACTACTAATAAAATAAATCTATTAAATTATTATTATTCTACAGATACTTACTAAAGTAGTAATCTAATTCTAATTAAACTTACTTACTAAAAAAACTATTAATTTAATTATTAAATAATTTATTATTATCTAAAAATAGATTATTATATTAATCAGTAATACTTTTTATAATATTATAAAATCTATTTTAAAAACTAAACTTTATCTTTTATCTATATAATTCTAACTAAATAAATTAATAAAAAAAACTATAATCCAGATTTATATAGACTTAATAATTATACTATTAATTATAATATTTATTAAATAATTAGATATAAAACTAGCTCTTAAAGGTTTTATCCCTATAAAGATATATATTTAAAAAAAAAAAAAATATCTCTTAGCTCCCCCAGATATCTTGACTAAAAGATAAAAAAATTAAAAAATATATATCTAAAAGCTATAGCATATACTATCAAAAATAATTATCTTTAAAAGCTGAGAGAAAATTATTAAAGTGTATAGCAAAATAGTATTCTAATACAATTAATCTATCTAGATCTACACCAATGAAAACAGCTATATAAATTATATTAAAGCTACCATAATAATCTTCTAATTTAATAAATAATAAACCCAGTATACTAATATAGAAGATATCTCTATAATATATATTAAAAAAACCTATAATATAATATATATATTTTAAATAATATTATACTATACTAAAAAGTCTATAATCTAACAAAATAAATTTATTATAATCTTTACCAATAATTAAAATATCTTAAAAATATTAGTTAAGCTATAGTTTATCTTAAGCTAAATCTTTATTTAAAAAATTATTAATTTGCTGATCAAATATTACTATAAAACTCTAAATATCATTTTATAGTAAATATTAAGCTATAAAAAGATCTCTAATAATAAAACTACAAACTATACAGCCAAATAAACCATTATAATAAATATTTATTACTAATTAGTATCTAAAAATATTAATTTATAAATTATATTAACAGCTACTAACAAATATTAGATAAAGTAGTCAGCTAAAGATATATAAAAAACTATATAAATAAAGATTATTATAAACAAATTTATTAAAAAATTAATTAATAAATTAATCAAAAAAATATTATATTATTAAGATAGTTTATATAAAGTTATTTTATTAATCTTTATCTAACTCTATATGAAGTAAATTAAATTTAATAATTATTTTTTAAAAATTAATTATTAAAATATATTTTATTATTCTTATAATCTAGATAAATAGATTCTTTATTATATTTTTATAGACTGTTTATAGTACACTAATAAAAGATAGATAATATAGAAATGTATTTATAATCTATATTATATTACTAAGATTAAATAGCTACTTAAAAAGAAAAGTATAATAATAATTATAATTTAATTTATAATAAATACTAGTGTATTAAAGCAATTCTAATATATTAATTTTACTGCATTAAACATTATTAAATACACTAAAACTAAAACTAAAATTAAAATTAATAGTAATATATAATAGAATACTAATATAGTATTATATATAATTAAACAAGCAGCTGCTGAAGGCCTCAGATTAGTTTTAAAGTTAATAAAAATTAATATTAATACTAGTAAGTAAAATAAACATAATTAAAAAATAGAAACTATAATAATTAATAAATTATAAAAATTAAGATTATATAATATAATATATTATATTTAATAATAAATTTTATATTATTTATATTATTTATATTATTTATTTATATTATTTGTAT
Source organism: Eurotiales sp. R13A2 (assembly GCA_023625935.1). NCBI lineage: Eukaryota > Fungi > Ascomycota > Eurotiomycetes > Eurotiales > Eurotiales sp. R13A2. Next base: position 26,420 of record JAMAFV010000043.1, read on the forward strand.
TTTCTAATCTTTAATTTTTATTATAGCACACCCCTATAGTGAGTCACACAGCAGCGGTACTACCTTACCACATGCCCGCTAGACAGGGCCCAATCCCGGATAGCAGCAATAGTTGAGAAGCTAGCTTTAACAGATTAATCAATACTACTACTACTACTACTACTACCTAATACATTTAAAAATAAATAGACAGATTTATACTATTTATTTATCCTTATATTCTGATTTCTTAAAGTATAGTAGTTAGTATATAATTATAGCTAATTAATATATTATTTTACTGAATTTATTTTTTTATAATTTCTAATATATAATTATATCTGTTATAAATATTTAACAGTTTTATAAAAATAATATTATAATAATTATAAATTAATTAAAATTTATTAATATTTATTAAAAATTCTATATATATTTTTATTTTTAAAAAATTATCTAAATTTAATTTAATTATTGTTTTTAGTTTTTAGACTAATTATTATTTATTTTAGTTATATAGAGGCTTTTTAAGATTAATTATTAAAATTATAAGCTTTTTTAGTCTTTATAATTATTATCTGATAGATTATAATATTAAATATATAGTTAATATTTTTTTTATTATATCTAGCAGGCTTAAACTGTTCTTTATAGACTTAAATTTTAATGATTATTTCTATCTAAAGATTATTTTTTTGATTATAGTTAGCAGTAGCTGTATTATTTTATACTTAAAAGTGTTTAGTTTGGTAACTATCTAGTATTTATAAGAATATTCTTCTAAAACTATAAATAGAATCAGATTAATTAATTAAATATTAATAAAAATAATTTCTGATATATAATATAGTATATTAAAAATATAATAAAATAGTTTATATTATATAATAATAGACTAGATTTATTGCTAGGTTTTAATTTATATTAGATATTTAAGCTAGCTAGTTTTATATAATTTTTTATAATTAATATATTTAATTACTATTTTCTGGCCCTACTTAGATAAGTATTTTTAAATTAAATATTCTTCTATATAGTTTTTACAGATTGTTTTATTTAGATACTGGATCTAGATATATTCTAACTTTTAATATTTATTATATAGCTTGCTTTAATCCTCTCAGTATAGAATCATTATATCATAGATCTAAGCCTCTCAGATCATTCCCTATTGGATAGCTTTATTGATATTTTCTAAATAAAGAAATTTAATAACTATTAATCTCTCTTATTTATCTAAATATAAATATATTAATTATTTTATATATATAATACAGATCTTTATTCCTCAGATATACTGATTCTTTATAAGAATCCTAATAATCATATTTTTTATTAATTCTAATATTAGTTTTATATTTACAGTTAAAATACTATAGACTACTATCTTTCATATTAATATATAGATTAAAATATTATTTTTAAATATCTTAAACCCAGAAACTAGTATGGTGTTAAAAAATTTTTATAGTAACAGTATTAGATACCTGCAGACTAATATCTGTCACGGGCTAGACCCGGTATAAGCGCTAGCAAGAGCGACGTACGTACAAAGAGAATTCAATAAGAAGAGAAAGAAGTAAATAAACTTCCAAGTTAATAATAAATTTAATTATAGTGATATATTTTTCTGATCTGTAATTCTATGTGCCCTATACAAAACCACTAAGACATTAAATAGAGAATTTATAAGGATTAACACAGCATAGTCTAAGTATTTTTAAATATAAATTTAAATTGTTATATTATCTCTTTTCTTTTTTTCTCAATTATCTAGGGCTATAGTGTTTTTAAAATTATTTATAAATTTTTATATTATTATTTTATATTCTATTTATTTTATTAAGAATTTTTTTTATTATTATTTAATATATTCTGTTAGAATATATTTAATCTTATATTTTAATTCTTTATTAATTATTATTTTTAATAAATAGTATAATTTTATTCTCTGTGAGAGAAATAACCCTCTTATATCTTTATCAGCTGGTTAAAAAAATACTGTATAAAAAATATTATATATATTTAGTAATATATTTAATCAGTAGATATAAGAGCTGACTTACTTAAAAACCTTAAATTTGGAGCTGTAGATATCAAGTTTCTTGGATAGTCTATTTATTTATATATTCTATATATCTAGTTATACAAAATTATCTACTTTGTATTATAGCATAGATATCCTCTGTGTATTTATATATTTTTTATTTCTTTCCTGTATTAATATCATTAAAAGTTATATATAATTAAAACTGTTTTAAAGCTTTAGAAAGATCTTATCAGTTTTTTGAATTAAACTTTTTAGATCCTTATAAGGCTGGACTTTCTCTAGAATAATCTAAGATTTAAAATTATATTTATATTGTAAGAAAAAGAGATTTATTCTAATAGAAAAAATATTTTTTATATTAAATATAAACTATACTGTTAGATAAAATTTATTTTAATTATTTTATATATAATTTATAAATATTTAAAAATAAAATTTAATATTATTATTTTTTTATTTTATGCTGCTGTCTATTTTAAAATATTAAGTAATAGATAAATATTATATAATTTATAATATTTTATAAATTTTTTTTTATATAAGGCTTACAAACTAAGACTTTTAATCTAAGATAATCTTTTTAAATAATCTGTAATAGAGTATAAAGAATTATATAAATATTTAGATAATAATTTTAATTATAATATTTTTTAATAAGATTAGAATAATTTTTTTATTTAGATGATCTACTATCATTAGAAGATTAATATATCTATCTAATGCTAATAGTTTAATTATAAAATCTATTAAAATTTTACACTATATTCTGTTTAAGATTAATAAAAATTTTAATAGCTCTTAATATTTCTTTTTCTATATCTAGCTGCTTCTGCAAACCTTATAATAAGAGATGAATCTTTTAATATCTGTGGATATCTCTAGCCAGTAATATTTTTTTATTATAATTTTATATAAGATATTCTTTCCTGAATAATCTATTAATAGAAAATTATAAGTTTTAATCATTATTTTTATTTACAGTTTTTTAATGTTTAGAATTTATATTTTTATTTAATATTATAATATTCTTTTCTTATCTATTATATATTCTATTAATTTTATTTTTAAATTTAATTCTTTCAGGATAATAATTTTTTTTTTCTTAATAATTTTTTATAAATTTATATATATTTTATTCTGATCTGTTAACTTTAAAATCTCTTTTTTTAAAACTAGATTATTTTTTATTTCTGATATTAATAGTGTTATTCTAGGGATAATATTCTCAAGATTATTGTAAATAGTTGTTAGTTTAAGAGATATAGTCTATACATAGTTGTATATAGAGGGCATAAAACTGCTGTTAAATATCTAAGATAATAATATTATTTTTTAAAGCTTTAGATGTTTATTATTTATATTTTTAAAAATATCTTTATCTTTTTAGAATAGTGTGTCTGCTTATATATTTATCTTTCTTAATATATATTAGAGAGTAAAATTATATTAACTTAAAATATCAGCCCAATATATTTATTATTTATTTAGATGTTGAAGTTAATTAAAGTATTATAGATTTTTATAGTTAATATAAATTTTAAATATCTTTAATTCTATTAATTTTGATTTTTATTTTTATAGATATTTTATAATTATAAATAATTTTTTATTATAGATTTAATAGTTATACTCTGCTAGAGTATTTTTTTTTAAAAAAAAGGTATAAAATCTCAGTATATTATTATTATTATACTACATTAAGATATTTTTAGAGGCCCAGTCTAATAAGTCTACTTCTACTACAGTCTATTATTTAGAATTAAACTGCAATAATATAAATATAAAAATAAACATTCTTTTAATCTGTTAGAATACTGTATTAATTATATTAGATTAGTAGAATAAAATATTTTTGCTTATAAGATTTATTAATGATATTACTATGTTAGAATAATTATATATAAATTATTAATAGAAATTCATAAATCTAAGAAACTCTTTTATTTCTTAGATTATTATGGGCTAAGTTTAATTAACTATAATTTTTATTTTTGCTAGATTTATACTGACCCTCTTTTTTATTTTTATTATAAATCTGAGATATTTTATCTGTTTAACTTTAAATTCTGACTTAATAATATTTAAATATAATCCTGTTTTTTTTAGTTTCTTTAATATTTTTTTTATATGGTTTTAGTACTCTTTTAAAGAACTATCTGTATATATTAATATATTATTAATATAGGCTGAAATAAAGTTATTCAAATACAGGGCCAGTACACTATTTATATATTACTAGAATATCCTTAGGGCATTTATAAGATTAAAAGGTGTTATTAGCTATTCCTATAGTTTAAATTAAGTATGAAAAACTATCTTTTATTTATTATTTTTTTTTATTTATACTTAATAAAAGATTTTTATTATATTAAATTTAAAAAACTATTTTATTTTCTTTACTTGTTTTAATGTTTTATAGATAAAAGAAAACAAATATTAGTTTTTTTTTATTATTATATTTAAAGCTCTATAATTTATATAGAATTATATTTTTTTTTTAAATTTTTTTATAAAAAGGATAAGAGCTATTATAGATAAATTGCTAAAATATATAAACTTTTTATTTATAAGGTCTATAAATAGTTTTTTAAATATTATTAGTTTATTTTTTATTATAGAATATAAAGGTCTAAATAGTGGATTAGATCTTTTTCTATCTGGTCTAGAGACTAAATTGATCAAGTAATTAACTTTTTTTTGATGGGATGATAAGAAGTTAGTAGACTTTATATTAAATATATCTATAAATTTCTAATATTTTAGTAGAAGTATTCTCTGTGAATCTAGATAGATTTTTTCTTAAAGTGCTTTATTAATATTTTTTAAACTAATTTTTATAATTTAATAGAAGTTTTTTATTAAATAAGTTTATAAATATTTTTTAATTTTAGAAAAACTGTTTTAGATAGTATTTTTAATTTTATTTTTTTTTTTATTCCTTTTTAATATTATTTAAAGGGTTTAAAAAGAGATTACTACTATATTTATTTTTTAAGTTTATTCTTTATTATTTATTATTTTTATATTTATTTTTTTTAAAAATTAATTTTAATTTATATAGGATAGGTACTGTATATTAATTTTTTATTTATATAGTTTTTAATATTAAGTCATTACTATTTAAGGTTAGTAAGATATATTCTTATAGAGTTTATTTAAATTTATCTATCTATAAATCTATTTTTATAATCTCTAATATTATTTTTTTTTTTCTGTTAAATATCTAGATTTTTTTAAATGTTATTTTGATGTGCTGTATTTTAGTCTTTTCTATAAATTATTAATCTACTATATAATATAGATTATATTCTGTATTAATTAATATTTTAGCTGTACTATATTTGTTTATTATAGTAGTAAATATAAATAATAAAAATATTATTTTTTTTTTATTATTAAATCTTTTTTATTTTTATTTTAAATTAAATATAATTTTATATTTCTAGTTATATTTTTTATAAAAAGTTACTTTTTTTTTTAGTTTTTATCTTCTAACTTATCTAATATATTATTTTTAATATTTATTTTTATTTTAACTTATACTAAATATGCTATAAATATATTATTTATTTTAGATATTTTATATGGATATCTATTTATAAAATATTTAAATAATTTATAATACAAATAATAGTATTTATCTTTTTATTATTAAATTTTTTTAATATTTACTTTTCTTACTCTTTTTTCTGATAGTATAACTATAGCTATCTATAAAATTAATTTCTAGTTTATTCTATTATCTGCTATTATATTTATATAAGATTTTTAATAAGCTATTCTTACTAGATCTTTAGTTAAGTTAAAGGTTTGATTTATTAGATATACTATTTAGTGATGCTTTTATCTTTTTAAATTTTTTAGATAGTTTATAATCTGTCTAATAATTTTTATATATTTATTAAAAGTAAAAGAATTAACTAGTATAATAATAATTTATTATAGTTTAAATAATATTATATTTTAAAATAAACTAATTTTTATAATAATTATTTAAAATTATTCTGTACTATTTTTAAATATAAATCTCTAAAATTCTATAAATAAATCTTTAAAGATACAATTCTTTTACTATAGTTTTTAGAGTTAGTTAAGTATTTTTCTCTATTAATTAATATTATTAAATTGTTATTTTATATAATAGAAAAAACAGTTTATTATAAATTTTAATAGATTATTCTTATATTCTTCTGTTTATAAATTTATAAAACAGACTACTTTCTTTTTTAGTTTTTTTATTATAAATTATATTTTTAACTCAGGGCTAGGAAATTTTATAATTTTTAAATTAAACTTAGCCTAGAATACAATCTTGAACTAAAAATAAAGAGTTAAGTTTTCTTTATTAAAGAATTATATCTTAATCTTTTTAGTTTTAGTATATTAAATAGACATAGATATTAATTAGGTGTGTTTCTGCTAATATAGTTAGTTTATAAGATATTAAACCATATTAAATAAGTCCTTGTATAACAGTTAATCTGTTTTTAGAGATAACTAGTCTATTATTATTCTATTAATTTTATTATTAAACATTCTGTTTTTTTTTTTTTTTTTTTTTTTTTTTTTTATGTGTTTTTTGGTGTTTTGTGTTTTTTATTTTTTTATTTTTTTTTTTTTTTTTTTATATTTAATAATTTTAATGTGTCTATTATTTTATAATTTATAGAAGAAAAGGATTGAATTCTAATATTATAGACTAGATTTAGTATAAATGCTAGCAAAAACAATATATATACAAAGAGAATTCAATAAGAAGAGAAAAAAATAAATAAACTTCTGAATTAATAATAAGTTCAGTTATAGTAGTATATTCTTTTAATCTGTAGTTCTGTGTGCCCTGCACAGAACCGCTAAGATGTCGAATAGGGAATTCACAAGGGTTAGCGCAGCGTAGCCTGAGTGTCTTCGAACACGGGTTTAAACCGTCACAATATCTTCTAAAAAAAAATAATATATTATAATAAAAAATATTTTTATTAATACTTAATATAAAAATATACTAATAGTCTATTTATAAATCTTTTTTATCTATTTAACTATTTATAAAGATTTTATTTAACAGAGTTATTTCTAAACTATATTATCTTTAATCTTAATTATAATTTTATTATTCTATTTTAGCTTTATAAATATTACTCTAAAAATAAAAAACCCTGCACTTAAAATAAAAATAATAAAACTAATTTAATACTAATTTATTATTTTTTAATTTAAAAAATATATTAAAATAAAATTAAATTTATAGAATTATATATAATATTTTTAATATCTTTATAGATTTAAATAATATTTAATTAGATCTTTTTCAGTATATATTATATTTTATTTAATTTTAAAATAATTTTAGAGACAATCTTTATAAAAACTTTAATATTCTAATAAATTAAAATAATATATTATTTTTATTTAAATCTTTTTTTATATATAAAAGTATTTTTTTAATATTTCTAACTAGTTCTTTTATAATAATAAACTTATACTGTGGCTTATCCAATAAACATATTCCTACAGATTTTTTAGTTACAGAAAACATCAATCTGACTCTTCTATTAAAAATTATTATATTACTGTATTTTATCTAATAAAACTAAACTCAATTAATAGTGTTTAATATTAATTATAAATAATTAAATTCTTACAGTCTTATAGCCTGAATTGAGCGAACAATTTCAAAAAATAGATTCGCGAAGAGATGTTTTTTTTTTTTCGGAGTACCGTGTATTGAGGCTCTACTAGAAATCTTTATACATTTTAATAATACAGAGTAAAATCTCTAATAGCCTGTACTATATATCTAGAGAATATATATATAAAAAACAATTAAAATCTCTCATAAGAGGAGTCAGTGATTAGTTTTACCACCTATAGACCCCTACGTTCGTTGAGAATCAATACTGCTGCTTGCTTTCCACTAAAGCCTCACACTCTGATAGCCTGTATTATATATCTAAAGAATATATATATAAAAAACAACTAGAATCTCTTATAAAAAGAATTAATAATTAATTTTACTATCTATAGATTTTTATATTTATTAAGAATTAACACTATTATTTATTTTTTACTAAAATTTTATATTTTAATCACTATTAATTTTTCAGAAAAAAAATTTATATAGTAAAAATATAATATTTAATATTTATTTTAATTCTAAAAGAATCTTTTTTAATATTAATAAAATAAATCTACTTAGAGAATCTAGACCTAATATTCTAAAATAAAAAATAATATTTATTAAGCTAGAAATAAAAATTAGTATTTATACTATTAATTTTTTAAAAAATAATTTAAAAATATTAAATATTAAAGAGAGTAATTTTATAATAAAAAATCTAGACTTTATAATTTTTATATATTTATAGTTATTAAAAAAGAAATTAAATTAAAAAATTCAAACAGTAGATTTTAAATACCAGATTTTAAAAATATATTAGTAGTTATAAAATCTATAAGAAATAAAAATCTTTAATTAAAAAAAAACTGAGAAAGCAGTTTTTAATAATAAATATTTTTCTAAATTTAAATTAATTAATAAATATATTAAAAAATCTTATTTTAAATATAAAAAAATTTATTAAAAGAGCTAAATTATAATTTAATAGATATTTAGAATAATATTAATTTTATTTTTAATATATAGTAAAGAAAGCTATAAATAATTTTAATTATTTATAATTTTTTTAGTATAATCTGTTTTAAAAAAAATAAAAAATTTAAAAAAAATAAAAAAAAAATTCTAAAAAATATTTCTAGTAATTCTTTAATAATCTAAAATTAATATAAATTAAAATTATATAATATTATAATAAAATAAAATAGCAAAAAATTTAAATAGTATCTAAATTTGCTATTTATCTGTTTATTTTAAAAAAATAAATAAACTTTTAATATAATAAATAATAATAAATTTTAATATTTATTTATAAAAATTTTTTAAAAGTTTAAAGATATATAATTAAAATATTTAATATATATAAAAAAACTATTAGTTTCTTTTAAATACTAAAGAATAATATATTTAAAAAACAATAAATAAAAATTTTATTCTAATAGAAAAGAAATAAATTAGTAGTAAAAATATTTATTTTTATATATTCCCTAATAATAAAAAAAATTAAATTATAAAAACTGTTATTTATCATTTAGATATTTAATAATAGATTATTCTTAATTAGAGAAATTAAAAGATTTAAAAAAAAGCTAATAAAATTATTAATATAATCTTTAAAAAAAAAAAATCTGGACTATATACTGTTATTATTATAGAAAAAAAAATATTTTAACTATAACTATTTTAGTAATAATAGTTTAAAAACAATAGATAATAAAATAAAAAATTAAAAAATTAGATATGATATATAATAACTGCTTTAAATATTAATTTAAAAAAATTTTAATTAATATTTATAAATTATTAAAGATAGAGTTAAATATATTTAATAAATTAAATATTTTTAAATGATAAAAATTTATAGATTATAGAGTGCAAGTTAATTTTATAGATTAGTTATAAATTTAATAATATAGATTAAAATTAATAAGATTAAATCAAGGAGTAAAAATAATTAATAGTTAATATAATTAAAGTTATAATTAATAGTTTTTAAAAATTAAATATTAGAATATATTAGATCTTATATAAATAGAAAAATATAATTTTAATATAATTAATATTAATAACTATATTTTTATATTAAGAATACTGTAATTAGAATATAATAATCTAATTATTAATTAATATTTCTAAATATAAATTTTCTATTTTTATTTAAAATATTAATCTATTAGAATATTCTCTATCTAAAAAACTTAATAAATATTATATAATAAAAATATAGTATACTAACTAGTTCCTATTAAAGAGAAAAAATTATAATTATAGTTAAGAATAATGTACTATAATAGAATAAATAATACAAATTTTATAATAAAGAAAAAAAATAATATCTAAAATATTTAAATATTTAGAAAATTATTAGAATATATTTTCTGTAAAAGCTATTAAAATATTTTATTAAACTAGATTTAAAAAATATATATTATTATATTTATATTAAAAAGAGAGATTAAAAAATAATTTTTTATATTTAATATAAATATTTTAAATATTATATCATATCTTTTAGACTTACTAATATTTTA
>JAMAFV010000044.1:0-49744 GCA_023625935.1 Eurotiales sp. R13A2
CCTAACCCTAACCCTAACCCTAACCCTAACCCTAACCCTAACCCTAACCCTAACCCTAACCCTAACCCTAACCCTAAATAACTATTATTAAAACCAAATTATTTAAACTATTAATCTAAATTAATTGTTTATTAATCATTATTAGCTCCAATACTGTATTTTAGATTAAATATAGAGATAATATATACAGTATCTGAACCACAGCTGTATATTAAACTATTCCTAATATATTACTACTACTTAATAATAGTATTTTTGAAATTATTAAATAATTATAATTTCTCTTTTCTTAACTCTTATCAATATCAGTAAATAAAAGAGTTAATCTATTAATTCTATAAAATTTTTACTATTCAACAATATTCAGAGACTGAATATTCTAATATTAAAAAATAATTATTATATTATCTATACTTATCACTTAATCATTTTTTATCTAAGATTTTAAAAGATTATATTTTTATGAAACTTTAAAATAATTAATTATATTTTCTGTGATATAAATATAGTCTTTATAATTAAAATTAATTATTATATTAAAAGTATTATAGTCTAGATAAGATATATTTATAATTTTTAAGTTAATAAACACCAACTGAATATTTAGATATTTATTTAAAAGATTGATATACAGAACTAATTAATCAAATAATAATAATTAATAATATTAGAATGTCTAGTAATAAAGTACATTTAATAATAAAATATAAAGTAAAAAGAAGAAAAAAATAAAATCTATTTCTATATTCTTAATTATTTATTTAATAAAGCTGTTAGACAATTTATAGAGCTGTATATTGAGACAGTGGCTAAATAAAACTATTAATAGTCTAGCATTCTTGCCTATTATTATTTATGTTAAAAAAAAATATATCTTTATTTTTTTTTTAAATAAAAAAGATATTCTTCTATAATATTATTTGCTATATAATTATTAAATATACTATTATTATATATTTTAATACAAATAAAAGATTATAAATAGATATAAACTACAATTAGAAATTCTTAGCTGATTTTTTTTTTTTTATTATTTTTATAGGAGAGATTAATTATTAATATATAAATAAATTAAAACTATACTATTATGGTTGTTATCTAATAAAAAATATAGATAAAGTATTATAAAATACTTATTCTTTTATTACTCCAAATATTAAATTTTAAATAATAGATAATCTGTAGAAATTTTAGTTAATATAGATTAAAAGATCTTAATAGATTCCAATTTCTGAAAATAATAATCTTTGAATAAATATAATTTATCTAGCTTATTAAACAACTTTACTTTTTTATTTCTAGTATTTATTCTATTTAATCCTACTTAATTTTATCTAATTCTATATAAGATGTTTAGTTATATCTAGAAATACTAAATATTATAATTATAATATATAGAAAGAATATCTTAATAATTAAAATATAAATTTAAGATAAAAGTAATATTATGGGCTATTTGAGATATAATATTTATAGATTAAACAATTAACATACAGTCAACTAAAAAAAGAAGCTATTACTAATTTATTATAAATACTTAGCTTATAGATAAAGATTTAGAGACTACTATAGTTAATAATACTAAAAATAATATTAATTTAGAAAAAAAAAATAAGATACAAAAACAGTTTCTAGTATCTCAATTATATAAGTTAAGATTATTAAATATCTACTATTACTGAAGTTTATACATATAAATAATATTAATAGGATTTATAATATTTTTTATAATTGGATTTTTTAGTATACTTTTTAGTATTAATAGATAACAAAATTAATAATTATAATAATATAAATACACCAGATATTAATCTTTATTAGATAATAATAGCTAAGTTAATTCTATTATTATAAATGATATAAATATTATTTTTTATAATATATTTACTACTATTATTCTGTTTTTAAAACCAATTATTATATACTTTAGACTTAAAAAGTGTATTACTGTTGGGAGGCTTAATTATATAATATATAGAGTAGTATTCTAGTATTATAATAATACATCCAACAAAAGATTTATTTTGTTTAATAATATATCTTGTGGTATTAGAGCAGCACTACTATAGATTTTTTACTTAATAATAATATTTATTTATTCTATTAAGAAACAGAAAAGCTAATTTATTTTTATTCTATTTAGTATTTTTTATCTAGGCATCATAGTGGGTAGATACATTCTATTAAAAATGAACTGGCAGAATACTGTCAGAGGCAATATTAGTAACAGTATTTATATAACATTAATAATCTTAATAGCACTCTTAATTATTTTAGAACTTCTTATTATTGATCTATAATATATAATCTAAACTAACAGAATAAAGGTCCAGCTTAAATATTGATTAATATTAAATAAGGTTAAAAATATATAATTCACTCTTTACAAAGACTCTTAGATTCTTATATTTATACTATTTTTATTTAAATTACTTTATTACAATATTTACTAAAGCAGTGATTTTGAGGTGTATTTCTTTAATATATATATACATATATTAGACTCTTTTTTAAATAACTTTTTATAAGTATTAGTATTGATTATTTTTAACTACTTTTTAGACCTGTAAATCTAGTAATATTATTAATATATCTTTATTAATTAGATTATTTTAGCTATAACTGTAATTGTGATTAACATATATAAATATTTTATAATAAAATTATCTAACTATAATAAAACTATAACATCTCTTAACATAGTAAATAAAAATTTAATATTTAAGCTTATTATACTGGAGTTTTTCTATAGTTTTTAAAATGATTTAAATAATACTTTTACTTACTAACTTATTAGCTTCTTCTTCAATGATCCATATGTAGTAACCACTCTCATAAGTTTTTTTAAAATCTTTGGAGTTACAGATAATATAATAGCCTTTAGTCAAAATATTTATTTACTATTATATTTAACTATATTCAGAACATACTAAAAGATTATCTTAGATAGTATTATATTATTATTTCTTTTGATTTATTTCAGAGTTTATAATACTAAAAAAAACTTTAATATTAAATAATTAATTATCTTTGTCTTAGTTTATTTATTTATAGATATTAGATATATTATCTGCCCTGTCATTTTTCTGGGATTGTTATAATCTTATTTATCTAAATAGATATAAACAATTTTATATAAGCCCCAGAATAGATTTATATCATTTATTTAATAAAGCCATCCTTAATTTCATACTTTAATCTATTTTAAGAATAATAGACCAATAAAAAATAAGTCCCCAAAGCTTTAATAAAATCTAATTAATAGTCTAATTTTAATTAGGGACTACTTCATAATTTATATAGTAAAACACTTATCTTTAATTCTGAGTAGATAATTATATATACTATTAAAAATCTCTTACTTTTAAAGATTTTTTTGCTTAGCTAAAAAATATTATTTTTAAATTATCAGCAAAAAAACAACAAATTAATAAACAGTAGAATAGAAACATAACTAATATAGTAAACTATTATATTTATTAATATCTTTTTACCTACACAGATGGCTGGATATATGAGGGTAAGTGAAGATCAACTGTGTGGTGAGTAAATATGAAGGTGTGGGAACCAGTATCTAACTAATAGAAATTATTGTTTGGGCTGGTTAATCCATTACTAAAGATTAAACATATAAACTTTTGCTACTTTCTAACACTTTGCCCCTTAATATAACTATGTTCAACTCTATCAAGAGAATATGAAATTGCTTAACAACTCTATCCATTTATAAGGCTATTAATATACATATATATACATACATACACACGCGCGCGCGCGAATGTGTGTGTATGAGTATGAGAGTGAATAGTAATATATATGCAAGCTCGCTACATGCTGTTAAATTAATTAGCAAAAGATTACAACTCCAGCATGTCTAATTTTATAGTATTTGGTAAGCGGCTTGGTATAATCCACCCCTAGAATAATTTTATATGTGAGTAGTATAAGATTATTTTTAATATTATAATTTAACTTTTACAGTAACAGGGCCATATAAGGGGTATCCCAGATTTTAACCCCCTGAGCCAGTGTACTGGCCTTATATAGTGTTTACCAATTAATAGGGGATAAGTGACCCCAATATACCGCGGCCATCTATCCCTGCACTAAAATAAATTAGCTTTAACATCTCACATAATATAAGGAATGCTTTATAACTATAAAAAAACTAATACTAATTATTTATAGAACTAGTATTTTAAGAAATATTTATTATTATAATATATTTTTATAAATTTTTTTTAAAAACACTAAATCTATTATCTAGATAGTAAAGAATTATTATTTTATAGTATTATATTTATATAACTGTTAAAATAACTACTAGTTATATAGATTTTTTATCTCTTATAAGATTATCTTTCTATATATAAAATTCTAAATATAAAGAATGTATTACTATTTAATACTGTATAGATTATTAATAGTTAAATTACACAGATATTAGTCTATTTAATTAAAAATTTAATATTTCTATAATAATACTATTAATTGACTGTATTAATCCAGTATATACTGTTGATTTAAATAGCACAGTATAATATTTTTTAGAATGTTAAAATTTATATATTAGAGACTTTAACTAATATTCCTTACTAGCTAATCACTATAGTTGAGTTCTTCATCGCTTGTATGTTTAGCTTCAGATGATCATTCATGTATATGAATTATGCTAAACCATCTTATCTTGAGGATACTGTCGTCTGCGCCATTGCGTGTCAGGGAAACGAAGGGGTCGATTGTGTAGTCCGGATTTCTAAGGAGGATGTTGAAACTTCGGTGTTGGGAACATAACGACTCCACATACACTCGGGAATTCATATGCAATAGGTATAACTTCTTCCTAAAGATGAACTAGAGGCAGGGAATTCATTGCCAAACCCATAGAATAAACAGATATATGATACCCACATGTGTATAAATATATTCACAAAGGATAAAATCCTTAATCTGTAGAATAAATCTAGGATGTATCTAGGTTACCAACCTAAAGTAGACTATCAAGTTACAAGTATATATTAATGTCAATTGCATACTATTCAAAGAAATGATTAATTTATACTACAAGGCTACCACAGGTAACTGCAACTACTATAACTATGAATAAATATACTTATAACTATAGATTATATAAAATATTATTATCACATGTATCTCTGTTTAGGGGTATAATTTTATTAAAGGGTCAGAATATAAATATATCACTATTATCTATATTCTACAGCCTGAAGTATATACATTAATGATTTTATAAACACTATTTCTTAACTCTCTAATAGATCTTTATTTATAAAGATATTGTAATGATGGATATAGGCACCACGATAATGACCAACTTTAAGGTTTGGTTAGAATTCAATCACAAACAGTTCCTATACATAATTTTCAATCTAATCACTAGTTTTCTAATGTTATGCTAACATCTATAGTCTCTTTTATTCTATCAATTCTTCAAAAATAATCCAAATAATCACAGCAGAATTTATAGAATATTCATAATATTAATCTATAGTAATTAAGTTAGAGCTAGTTGTGGTTTTTAACTATAACCAATAGCAAGGAACCTGATCACTAAGTATTTTAATACTAGTAAAAAAAATCTCCTAGAAATAGTTTTAAATAATATAAGATAATTTTTCAGCAGGGTAGAATAATTTACATTATAAAGATATAAAATGAATTCCTGGTAATAATAGATGCCCAGCCATATAAATAATAAGATTAACTCTCACAAAAACACAGATATAGTAATATAAGATTAAATATCAGCTAACAAAATATATTATAATTTATAAAAAAATAATTATAATGCCTACTCTTATTTATCTTATAAAAATTTAAACAATTTAAAATTCTATATTAAATAAAATTTAATTTATATTATTATTTTACTAAATATTTTTTATTTATATCATCAAAATACATCTAAATAATACTTTCTTAGAAAATAAAAGAATTATTTTATTTAATATTATTATATATCTTGATGTCTTTCTTTCTTATATATTTTTATTTCCTTTTATTTATATTATTATTTGTATATATCTTATTATTTTTTTATAATTATTTTCTCCTCTTATATATATACTTTAACTCTTTTCTAAATATCTAACTTCATTATTTTAGTTAAAAAAATCAATATTATTAAGCCTGTAGTCCTTAAATCACTACACAGTTTTAATTTATTTAAACCTCAAAACACCAAGACTCCCATCAATGAGGTTCTAAAAAAGAAATTATTACAAAAATTAGATTTCTAAATAACTTCTATTCTATAGATTCTATTCCTTATCTTCTTTTTTAATCAATTAAATATTAGAAATGCAAAAATTACAGATATAATTAAAAAATTAAAAATAAAGTAAAATAATTATAATATTATAATAATAATATTTACTGTTATATATATAGTTTTTAAAATTCTAATAAATTTATTAATAAAAATATTTAAACTAAAGCTTTTATTATTCTTTATATTTTTACTGGAATAAGTTTAATTTACATTTAATAATAGATATATTCTAATTAATGAGAAGATCTTCTTACTCTTAGCCAAAGACTAATAAAAATTAATACTAGATTAATTACTTGCTGATTTCTTATAAGCATATTTAAAGCCAGTTTTATTCCTGGATATATCTATCTAATCAGCTGCTACTATAAGCATAATAAATTTCTCTATTAATACTCTATATTCTTTAGTACTAATATAACTGCTGGTGTATTTAATAATCTCTTTTCTATTTTATTAGAGATATCAGATGGCAAAGATAGTTACTACTTTCTGGATTAATAGATTTATAATATTCAATTCTACACATATACATGCCATACATTATAATAATAAATATCTATTCTATTAAGAAATAACTTTTTTTAACCATATACCCTGCCCTTAAAAAAGATTTTTAAATTTAATAAATCCAATCAATAAGAATCTAGATAATGTTTAAAACTATACTTATAAAAAAATAAATAAAGTTAAAAATATCAGAACTGAATAACTATTAAATAATATTTTTATATTAATTTTATATATCTGTTAAAGACACTGCATATTTTACTACTAAATAATCTTTATAATATTTAAATAAACTTCTTTAAAGAAGAAAAAGAGAGAAAAGTCTCTAATTCTAGCTTAATACTAACTAATTTTTAAATTTTTACTCCTTTTAATTTAGTTTTTTATATTATCTAAATTAGAGTTTAGCTTTAAAAAAATCTTATCTAATCTAGAATTCAATTTTAATAATATCCTACTTATTTATAATTCAGCTCTTTTTTCTCAATTCTTAGAACTCCTGCGTCTCTTATCTTGCTGTGTAAGATGTATATTATAAAAATTTTTGTACCCTACAGTATATGTGAATAGATGAAGAGTTTGATTTTGTATTGTTCCTCAGAGGAATATCGATGGCTTCGATTCAGCTTTCAACAAAGCCACTAAGTTATCCTTGAACTGTTTCACTGCCTCCTTCCTTTCATTCTGCACCCTTCTTTGGAAGAATGTAGTATGTGTGTTTGCTTCATTTGAGAGACTTCCTGCTGCACGTGGCAGCTTGTCATGATGGCCAAGTTAACCCTGTGGTGAGACATCCTGCTTCATCTTCATTATATTAAAAATAGAATACTAAAAAATATAAGTAAAAATTAAAATATTTATATAAATTATATAAATTATATATTTATAATATTTACAGTCTTATTAAAAAATCTTAATTCTTAATAGAACTTCTATAGCAATTCTAGTCCTGCCTATTGGAACCAAATTTTCTAAATTTTAGTCCCATGGGAGCAGTCCCACGGGCATTGTCAAGGTCTATGCTGGAGTCGAGGACAGACTTACTGGCTGCTGGAGTTGTACTGCCACCGCCTGAGCGGTCAAGGTTTTCCCGAGACCCGGAGACCCACTGGACGCCGTTAGCGCTCATTTCCAACTTCCTGATTTTATAGATAGGCATTTAGCATCCGTACAAAGCCTGTGCAAGACGGCTGTGCATTGATATATCCGCTGCGGAAACTCTTCTGCTCAACTGAAAACGATTTTGGCGAAACTTGACCTCGTTCTTGGGATGGCTAAGAATGAAGTTGACTGTCTCAATGCAGAGAAACAAGTTGACTCTGGCGACGAGACGGCTGCGCTCGAATTAATATTGCTGGCTTCATTAAAGGAAAACAACTCAAAATTGAACATCTTTCTGGGAAGGAGCTACTGATGGAGAGGTGCACTTGGCTGCGTCCTGAACCTGCTGGAGGATGTTGCTTATTGGTGGCTGTCGGAGGACCTTGCCAACGAGTGTGATGGTTGAAGTCATGTATTGTTGCACTACGTTTCATGATCTGCTGTCCTCTATTTACTGCTTGCAATTGAGTGCATGTTTCCTTAAGATATGTGGCGCGTTTGTTGATGTGTTTGGGCCCAATGTTTATCTGTGGCCACTTAGGCAGCATTACTGCAGATAAACGCGTTTTGGACGCGTTATCTGTAATAAATGCCTATGTGAACACAGATTCACTGTTAATATTGCCAAATTTTATGCGTTTTCAAAAATTTGTTCTGAGCTTTGGGTGGTGTTTTTCTACCTAGGACTAGCTTTCTAAGACTTGAAGACTAGTATTAATCTTATGAAGGTACTCTGATTCTTAAGAAAAAGATATATAAAATATAATACTGTTTCTTGTATGTATGCTTGTTGGATCTGGAGCTGCTAGAGCTCATCAAGCTGATACGTCCGCCAGTAATCATCTAACCCAATCTCACAGCTTGATCTTATGAAACTGAGGAAGACGGTTGAACACTTTAACTTCCTGGGTCTTCACAAATAAAGGCTCAATAATCGCAAAAAACTCCCGCATATAATCCACTTTGAGTCTCTCCTAATTTGTATTCGTAGGTCGTTAGGTCAGGGGTATACATCACGAGCTTTACTGAAAGGAACCTTTAACATACGGTCATGTAGCGATCCAAAGGTGTTTTCCTAAT
Source organism: Eurotiales sp. R13A2 (assembly GCA_023625935.1). NCBI lineage: Eukaryota > Fungi > Ascomycota > Eurotiomycetes > Eurotiales > Eurotiales sp. R13A2. The sequence goes on from JAMAFV010000044.1 coordinate 8,984, forward strand.
CACAAAATCAATGTCAGTTTTCGATGTGCACGCGCGAAGTAGAAGGACCCTAAGAGTACGGACCAGTCTTCTACTAAAAGTATTTGTCCACGTTCCTCAAGTAGCTGGTATACTTGGAAAGAGAGGCATTCAGGCTCAGCAATTGTCTTTTCGTATACTGGCTTTAGTGCGTTGAAGACTGTTTCTATGTTCTCGGGGGCAAAGAAAAGTGTGGCTTGGATGTTGAATCCATCCTGGGCTGCGTCAGACATGCTTATTTTTGAGCGCCACGAAGAAAGCAAAGATTTTGAGGTTTTGACTTTTTTAGATTGTGTATATACCAAGTATAACCATTTATATAGAGCGAATGTCCCTTGCATAAGACAAATCTGTAGTCATTACTAATTGCTTAGAAATCACATACATCGAATGGCGCAAGTGGGGAAGAAAACCAACACGGCGGAGCTGATTCCTCCGTATGTAATCCAACACACGGCCACTGTCTTCCGGCCAGCAATACGCTCTATATCGATTTCAATCCCAATCTCTAGTACGATTAGGGTACTGGGGCCTTGGGAACCTTAATTTATGTATTCTGTCGAGGACCAATTACCAGGTAGGACTTCAAGCGATGCAGTACTAAAAGATGGTACAGGACTTGATTTATTGGCAAAGCCTACCCTATCAGTAGAACACAGTGACTTACACCATAAGTCAGGATTATGCTATACAAAAAGTGTAACTTAGCTCATTGAACATACCTAAGCAAGTCAAGGGTTTTCTCCGCCGGGCCGCCGGTCCCATCAGAAAATGGTGCGCTTATCATTGATGCGCAGCAACCAAATACTAACCCGTGTGATGAAACTCTCTCTAGGTACTGGCAAGTTCCAGAGACTTTTCTCCAAGCAGAAATAACCATCGTCCATTTCTTGATCGGTTAGCATTTTTCCGATCAAAAATTAAATTACAGAGTGTTCAGATGGTTGATTACAGATAACAGAGGGCGAGACGGGGGGTGCCTGTCCTAATCTAGTTTGCGCGGCCGCCACTGTAAGATGCGGCATGCCGCATGTGAGCGGCTAGGATGCAGTAACTTAGATTGGCACAAGCTAGCGAATTAAACGAAATTGCTGGGATTCCGCAGGCGTAGTAGCCTACATCATTGGCTTCGTTGTTTAGAGACAACAACGAGGCTGCATGATGGTGGCGCAGATCATTGTAGCTCATCAAGTCAAATAGTTTTCACCAGCAAGGCTGAAACAAGGCTAAATTGAAATTTGTGCCCATGCCATGCATCATTCGGAGACAGCAACATCTATTGGTCCATACGCCTGTTTGTAACATCCCCCGCTAAGAACTAGACAGACGTAGCCAAGTTGCAACCTCACCTCGATGATGCTACATACATTTGTTCTCTCAACTTTCACCAGTCTTGGGGTTTAAGTCACCAAGTATTGACAAGAAGTGAGAGAGAGTATTTCTGGTATCTTCCTGGATCACCAACCGGCAGTTCCAAGCGTGCCCTGTTTTCAAAGCCCGGGAGAAAGCCGATTTAACTGCACAAAATATTGTCAACCAACTAACTTTCTCATGTCGAAAAGACAGATTGCCACGGGGATAGTATGGAAAGAAAGCGTACAGACTATATGGTCGGATGGATCTGCGCCACGGAGAATGAGTTAGTGGCTTCCAGAGCTATGCTAGACGAAGAATACATGTCACTCCGATACGATCCTCGAGATAGCAATTCATATAGTTGAGTCATGTGGTTATCATCTGCATGTCCAACACTATCAGCCAGCGGCCATTCTATGGATTGCATAACCGCTAGATACACGAGTTGTATTCCTAGCATGGACCCAAAAAACCCCATGTGTATCCCTCGGCGATCTCTATTCACTGTTTCTGACAGATTACTGGGATTTAACTCTACTGAGCATCAATGATAACATCGGGGTTTACAGTAATGAAAGTCGGTGGAGTAAAATTCAATATGTTTTAATCTTTTGTTTTATTTAATTAGGTTTATCATAGCCTACCAGAATCGTTATTCTGAAATGATAATGAGTTCATCCTGCGCTTGAACAATGTCGCCTTGCTGAACACATATTTCCAAACACTGGCCATCTACAGGACTGGAAATGGCTATCTCCATCTTGCTGCACTCGAGATAAACCTAATGATGAGAAGTATTCGTATCAGTCCCCAAGCTGACTCAAAAAAGGAAAAAAAAAAAAATCTCCAAGCTTGCACTGCTGCCGGACTTACCACAACTGCGCCCTTTTCTAGTTTGTCTCCCTCTTTTACCAAAACCTTCCAGCATCGGCCAGGCATCGGGGCTCTGACTTTATGACCTTGCAGCGGTGAAGTGTTCTTTTGTGATGCTTGAGTGGTAGCATCGTATGGCTTGACGAGATCCTCCAGGAAGAGTGCATTATCCCGGATCTTGGCAAACTTCTTAATTGTCTGTGTTATATCCTTTTGGTTCTCCAAGAGCCAGACTTGGTGCCCCGGAACATCAAAAACACCACTGGAAATATGGACGAGCTCATCAAATGGTTTATTGTCAAGCTCTGCCTCGCTGACGGGGTAGAAAGTGATTCGATCGAATAGGCGGAACAGCCAGGGCTTTTGCTCAGACACAAGCGTGGGGTTCACATTTGTCTCTGTGCCTTCCGATATCTTAGCGGTGTCCCAAATGTCGATCGTTCTGCCCACTAATTGATATCCACCGGGAGAATCCGTGCCATATATGCACATGTATTGTCCACCGATTCCAACGGCGCCACGAGGCGTGTAGGATCTGGAAGGATTATACTTCGTCCCGAATAGGCGGTGTCTCGGATCAAGTGGTACCGCACAAGGCGAGCCATTATAAACGTCTCCAAGTCCCAAAACCAAGAAACTGGCCTTCTGGAGTATGCTGTTCAGGTCATCTATCCCGTTGAGTTGCTCTAGGAACGTTACATTGCTGGGCAACCACGGGGCCTTGGAGCGGATTGTAACACTGTATCTGTCGACGGCCGCTTGTGTGACAGTGTCATTGTAAGCCAATGGCAGGCGAATATTCCGAGATGTGACCTTGGAAGGGGTAGTATACGACTCGATGTGTTCGACGAGTCGCTTGAAGACTACTGCGGGAGCGGCTTGTGGCGCGTACCTGACGTGAAGAGTGCGAACACCAGGCGACAGCTCCTCCACATCCTTGATAGGGGAGGAGTGGTGGTGCTGGACAAAAGCAAAAATCTCAAGGCTTTGGTGTATCTCAAAACCTACCTCTTCATCGCCGAAACTCATCAAAAGCGCGTGGTCACCACTCTGCTGGACGATGATGTTGATATTATTGTGGCTTAACTGGCCGACAACATTGTCAGCCGCCAGGACTCCCAAACTCCAGCTGTCGCTAAGGCCCGGTGGAGCAACTAGGTTGACAAGCGCCTGGTTGACGCTCGTCTCAAGTTCCGATGCTTCTTTCACACTGATAGGCTTGAACTTGACGACATCTCCTGGCCTTACCTGTCCTAGTTTCCATAGTTCAGCAGAGGCAACCACACAGAACGTTACAAAGCCTCCAAGAGTTGGCCCATCAGCAGTCAGCACAACTGCCTCATCTCCCGTAAAGCTAACACTCCCTATTGTGTAGGGAGCATCGTGAATGTTGGATGGGTGGAGCCCCGCAGTACCGCCAGTCTTGCGTGACCATTTTGGCCGGGGGCCTGTAAGTCGGACGCCGGAACGGTTGCTGTTATAATGCACAGTCCATTTTGCGCCAAAAAGTTCGCTTACTCCACTGTCATCAAACGAATCTGGGGATCCATGGGGTCCTGCAATCACACCGATCATCCACTCTGCGTTGGGCTGGCTTGATATCAGAATAGGCGGAGCCGTCTGGGTCAGTAGCTGACTACCCAATTTCGTGACGTCATTGAGATTCAGTTGGATAACGTCGTTTTTTGCAAGGCGGCAGCCCTGATGTCCACCAAGCTTCGCAAGCTCAAGGGTCGATCTCCTGCCGAGAACACTAGGCACGTTGAGCCCACCAGCAACCGCGAGATATGCACGATATCCCGTTTCGAAGGCACCAATTTCCAGGGTCTGTCCAGGCAGAACCTTTAGTGCTTGATGCGTGGGAACAACATCTCCATCTATTCTCAAAGTGCATTTTGCTCCTGTAACAGCAATCACGGCTTCGTTGTAGAACCTGACTACAGGACCACGGAGGGTGCACTCAAATCCCGCCATGCCCTCGTCGTTGCCGACTAAGCAATTGGCAAGTCGGAAAGAGAAGTTATCCATAGGACCCGAGGGTGGAATTCCAATGTTCCAGAGACCCTTTCTTCCCGGGTAGTCTTGTATGCTCGTGAGACCACCAGGCTCGATGATCTGAAGACATGGCAAGACGATCTGGAACGCATCCAGGCTCTTGGTTGAGTATAAGCCCGAGGTAAACATCTCAGAGCTGACGATTTGGCGCAGATATTCTAAATTGTTCCCCACACCATCAATCCGAGTATCCGTCAGTCCTCTCCACATCTTCTCTATGGCTTTCTGGCGGTCTTTACCAGTTGCAATGATCTTTGCGAGCATGGGGTCATATGAAGTCGATATTTTGGTACCCACTTGGATCCATGTATCGACTCTAAGGCCCTGAGGAAAGCTGATGTGACTTATTTGGCCGGAACATGGTTGGAACGACAGAATTGGGTCCTCGGCGTAAATTCGGGCTTCGATAGAAGCACCCGATGTAGCAATGGTCTCGTTGGATCTTTCGAATAGATCATCAAAATCTTGATTGGCTATTTTTAACATGCACTTGACGAGATCAAGTCCAGTAACGGACTCGGTGACTGGATGTTCCACTTGCAGACGCGTATTGACTTCAAGGAAGAAGAAGTCCTGAGAGTCAACATCATAAATGAACTCGACGGTGCCGACATTGCGGTACTTGACAGCCGAGGCGAGCTTGACAGCAGCGCTCTGCATGTTTCTTCTAACGGCTTCGGGCACTATCACGGCAGGGGATTCTTCCACCACTTTCTGGTGACGTCTTTGCAGCGAGCAGTCACGGTCACCGGCAGCGAGGACTCGACCAGTCCCATCGCCGAGCACCTGAATCTCGACGTGGCGGGCATTCTTAATGAAGCGCTCAAGAAAGACGCCGGCGTCTGCAAAGTTGGCAGTGGCGAGTCGCTTGACGCTTTCGAATGCGTTCTTCAGGCTGTCCAGGTCGGTACAGTGCCGCAAGCCAATGCCGCCTCCTCCGGCCGTGCTCTTGACCATGAGTGGGAATCCAATGCGCTGAGCCTCTCGGACAGCGTCATCTAGTGATGAAAGCAGCCCTTCGCCTCCTGGCACAGTTGGTACTCCAGCCTCCGAAGCAATGGCGCGAGCGCGGTGCTTCAATCCGAGCTCGGACATCTGATCTGGAGTAGGGCCCACCCAAATGAGGCCGTGAGCCTCGACAGCCCTGGCGAAATCAGCATTTCCGCTGAGGAAGCCATAGCCTGGAATGATGGCATCTACACCGGCGCTTTTTGCCAGCTCTAGAATCTTTTTCCCATTGATGTATGTTTCGCTCACGGTACTGCCTTCTAGGCGAAGGGCGACGTCTGCATCTCGCACGTGGGGAGCTTCTGCGTCATCATCCGAGTATATGGCTACACCACGGATGTTCAGGGCGCGAAGTGTTTTCATGATGCGCACAGCAATCTCACCACGGTTGGCAATAAGCACGCTGGTGATTGCTTTGGTCTTCAATGTCTGATTGGACTTTAGATAGCTTCTCCAGCCGCCAAACGCGGTGATGTCCGTCGCTTCTTGGATTCCAGAGTGTTCACAGACAAAACCGCGGACCCGACTGCCATCTTTCAACTCGATGGATCCGATAGCCAATGGGTATGGAATGGTCTTCATGAAACCAGCCCACTCCGAGTCTGGCAGTTCCCACACCTCTACCTCGATTTCACTGCCGGCTTCGCCAGCTAAGGCGCGGCATAGGCCCGGCTTTTTGGGCTCGGTGTTTGGTAAAGCATAGAGGCTGTACGCCGACGACGTCGTGGTCAATCGGCTGAACGTAGCTCCTCGCGAAACCAGGTGGCTATCCAGGGAAAGCCCACGTAGATGAGCACCAGCAACGGCGATCTCTGTTTTCCCAACGCTGAAAATTTGGCTCTTACTTGGAGACTCAGCGGACTCACTCAGCATCTGCTGAGTGGCACCCAAACGTCTCGATTGACCAGCCGTCCACTGGCGGGAGAGCTTGAGGAGATCTGCGTCTCGCCACGTGCTGGAAATGAGCGTTATTCCGAAGGGCAGACCGTCCGCCCTAAATCCAGCAGGTATCGAGAGGGCACACCAGTCCAAAAAATTCACGAAGTTGGTGTAGGTGCCTAGCTTCGAATTCTCAATGACCGGCTCTGCTTGCAGCGCAGCAAGAGTAGGAAAAGTCGGGGCAGTGGGCACGAGAATCCCGTCGAACTGCTTAAAGGCGAGCTGGATCTCGCGGGTGATGTCCTGTCGGAGGTATTCGGCGGCAAATGCGTCCGCAGCTGTGAAGTTCTGGGCTTGTAGGATGATCTTCCGCACGGTAGGGTCCAGAGCCTCGACGGGAGATTTCTCAATGAACGAGCGGATGGCTGCGTAGCGTTCCGCTACCCACGGGCCCTCGTATAGAAGCTGGGCAAGAGCAAAAAGTTTCTCAAAGTTGACTGGGACCACTTCCCACCCTAGGTTCGAAGTTCTCACCAGAGCAGCTTCATAAGCGGCGGCTTGTTGGTCATCACCAAACCATTGCGGATCTTTGCATACCGCAAATTTAGGCGCGGCTGGGGATGATGCACCAAAACCGGTCGATGGCCGTGTGGTTGGTCGTGTGCGGGAGTATGCGTCTTTCTCATCAAAGCCCTCAACAATGGAAAGGACAAGCTCGGCGTCTTCTGCGACCAGTGCGAATATGGAGACGCAATCAAGCGAGCGGCATGCTGGGACTACATCCTGAGCACTGATGGCTCCGCGGGTTGGCTTCAGGCCGTAGATATTATTCAATCCAGCTGGAACGTGGCCCGAACCAGCCGTGTCGGTGCCCAGGCTGAAAGGCACTACTCCTCTTGCCACGGCGATAGCACTTCCAGAACTAGAACCGCCACTGACATAGCTGGGGTTAAATGAGTTTGGCACAGCTCCATATGGAGATCGAGTGCCCACGAGGCCAGTCGCGAACTGATCCAAGTTGGTCTTGCCTATCAGGATGGCACCAGCAGCCTTCAGCTTTGCCACGACTGTAGAGTCTTGGTCGACGACGCCCGAGGCGAATGCCGGGCACCCAGCTGTAGTAGGGAATCCTTTTGCGTTAATGTTATCCTTAACTGCAAAGGGGATTCCATAGAGGGGGAGACTGGTGGATGCGAGAGCATCCCATTGTTCTTGGAGCTGAGCTGGCGTAGCCAAAGAGATCCATACACGCGTGCGCCAGTTGGCAGCTTGTTCTGACGCTACCACTGACTGCAGTCTGGCGACGCCGCCCCCGGCAGCTTGTGCGGCTTTCCAGTCTGCAATGGTGAGGGGAAGCTGACTGGCGATTTCTTCAGCCATGCACTCGAGATTCCTAGGTCCTGTCTGATCCCCAGGCATGGCCTAGCAAGGTTTCACGTGAAATGAGACGAGACCCTAGGGTGTTGGAGGACCAATAGTAGTGTAAACTTCTTTGACCACTAATACGAAATCTTGACCGCACTCAATCAGGTTAGAAAATGTATGTAGAACAAGATGAAGAGGCGGAACAGGATGATCTGCTTGTCCATTATTTAACAAAAATGAAAATCTTGAGACATGTGAGGACTATTGTCGAGCAAATTTGGCCATCCGCCGCGCGTGGGGCTGAAGGTACGATATCTCGAGCGTGTCCGGGGCCCGGCGGTGAAGTCTGACTGCCGCCGGACACTCAACCCACCCGTAGATAAAGGCAGAGGCCGGCGGCGATAGTACGTAGCTTTGTATTTACGCATTTTCTGTCTGTTGTGCATCGTAGTACAAAGTCATCTCTGTCTCCCTCTCGCAGCAATTCCTCACGCACGCATCCAAACGGATTGGCAGCGTAGCACAAAGGACGCCCACGACATGCTGAACCTAACCTTGATGGCAGCTGCATTAAATACAGCTCTCAATTAGTAGACTATATGAGCCCTAACGACAAAATCCGTATTTTACTATATTAGATTTTCAATTTGTGCCCAGGCAGCGGCTCTAGACTCAAACGGTCCCGGTTTTCAGCTTGCGTGGTACATTGCTCTCCCGCCACGCACTCTACTGATCTATCACCACGCACTCTGTCAACCCATTGGACCCACTGGGCTCTAATCATTTCATTCCGTGAGTACTGTTCCAGTTCTGCGACTCCTATTAAGCATTTTAAGTATTTTGCTGAGGCCCCTATCAATATTACTAATACTCTCTTCTCCTAGCCCCCTCTCTTCTCTACCCAAAATCATCCTCATAGAATTCTTCCTTGAACCGTTTGATAGAGCCTTTTTCACACTGGATAATGTCTAACAAACACTGGGCTGATGACTCTGATGAAGCAGAGACAGATAGTGATGCAAATATTTCAAATTGTCAGACATCAGATACAGATATCACCAAGCCAGACGAAGACTTCGGTAGTAGTATGTGAAGCTAATATGCTAAAGCTTCCCCGGAAAGTCACATGGGCCTCATTAGTCGGGGCTTCGCTGCGGTTCAGCCAATCAGAATCGGTCAAAGCCGATACTTAGAACGCCTTCAGGCTCTGAACTGCTCGCTACTGGTGCACTTGCACTCTGTAAAGCCGGCAACGTACGCGTCTCTACAATGTCTGCCTTCCCAACGGGGTAGATTTCGGCTAATTAAGGTCTGAAGTGAACTGCGGTTGGCAGCATGCCGTCCATCATAAATAGACATACTCCGTCTGCACTCCAAGGGCAGAGACCCCCTTGTACAGCCCAATTGCACTCACTTGCCAGAAATTGCTTATTTCCATATCTATCTATCATCTTTGAATTCATTATGGAAGAGCGTACACAAACCTCCCAGCTCGACCGCCAGCTGCTCAACACGCAGGCGCAGCAGGCCGACGAGACCCAGCACCAGGAGACAGTATGGTCGGCCATTAAGAGCCATCGTTGCGCCGTCTTCTGCGCCTTCATCGTGTCGCTCTGTGTCATTATGGAGGGATACGACACCATCCTGCTGAGCAACTTCTATGCCTATCCGGCATTTGCTGAGCAATTCGGCACCTACGACCCCACAGACAAAACCTACCAGGTCTCTGCACCATGGCAGGCCGGGCTTGGAGATTCCTCAGGCGTCGGGGCCTTCTTTGGCGCCTTTCTCAACGGTTTCTAGTCAACCGGTTCGGACAGAAGCGCGTTCTTCTTGGTGCCTTAGGTGCCCTGACATGCTTCCTTTTCATCGTCTTCTTCTCAACCAACGTGACCACTTTGCTCATTGGTGAAATATTTTGCGGTTTCCCCTGGGGCATCTTTGCCACAGTCTCCCCAGCATACGCTTCTGAAGTGCTGCCACTCAAACTGCGCGTGTACATGACCAGCTGGACGAATATGTGCTTTATTACCGGCCAGTTGATCGCGTCCGGCGTCATGGCCGGACTAGTCAGCAACCCAACCAAATGGAGCTACAAGATCCCCTTCGCCATCCAGTGGTTCTGGCCATGCCTGCTAATCCCGATTCTATGCTTTGCACCGGAGTCTCCCTGGTACTTGGTCCGAAAGGGACGGCTCGAGGAAGCCAAACAGTCCCTCGTCCGCTTGGCGCCGCCCGGTTCTAACGATATTGACGCGAATCTCGCCCTGATTATCCATACAGACAACCAGGAGAAGGATCAGATGAAAGTGAAAACCTCGTACTGGCAGTGCTTCCAGGGAACAGAGCGCTGGCGCACTGAGGTTGCCTGCGTGTCCTTCATGGGGCAGTACTTGACTGGAATGGGATTTGCCTACAATTCCACCTACTTCTTCCAACAGATAGGACTCAACACTACGCAGATCTATGACCTCAATGTCGGTTGCAATGCTCTGGCCCTATTTTCAAGTTATCTGAGCTGGCTTTTTGTGCTGCCGTTCTTTGGTCGCCGCACAATTTATCTTTGGTCCACAGCTGCCATGTTTATTATTCTCATGCTGATCGGCATCCTGAATGTGAAAACTGGCGAACACAGTATTGGCATGACCCAGGCCTCTCTGACGCTTCTATGGACAGTCGTCTTCCAACTCTCTGTGGGCCAGCTTGGCTGGGCGCTGCCTGCTGAAGTCGGGTCTACGCGTCTCCGCCAGAAAACGGTTGTACTCGCCCGCAATGCGTATTACATTATCAGCTTTGTGGCGGGCGTGCTGGAGCCATACCTGATCAATCCGACCGCATGGAATCTGAAAGGCTATACGGGCTTCGTGTGGGCGGGCACCTGTTTTTTCACGTTCGTGTGGGCATACTTCCGTCTCCCAGAGACCAAGGACCGCTCTTTCGAGGAGATAAACCTGCTCTTCTCCAAGGGAATTGACGCGAAGGAATTTTTTCAAATATCAGGTCGACGTCTTTGGTATTGAAGACAGCGTGAAGTCTGGGGTGATCAATGTTGAGACCATCTAGCTTTGATGCGTGTACTTGTCGATGAAGGGAATAATCTCGGTGGCTTTCATTGTAACATATCGAAGGTTTTATTGTGAGGTGCAGCAGAGCTATACCTGTCATTCTCTCGGATGTGTAACGAACTAGATGGCTTGGTATGATAGCTCTATTCGGTAGCATTGAAGAAATCGAAAGCTAAGAGACTAAAGTATTCATTCAAGTAGCTGGTAATGATGGATATCAAGGGTAAATCGAATTCAATTTTGGAATAGTGGTGAGATTGGTAATGACCGTTTATCTCCGCCTAAGTCCAGATGAAGGGTTGCACTGAAGAGCGACAAGTTTCTGTCGCGTTAGCTCTGAAGCACTTGACATCAACGATACTGAAATGCAACAATCGATAATACGTTTCAATTTGTAAATGGTACCCAAATTGATAAGTCCACTAGGAGGTTGATGCGCAGCCATGTCATGAAGGGTAAGAATGCCGGAAAGACATTCCATCAGGCTTCAAGGCTTGCCTTAGCAAAGCAGCAACGGCACCGCTCTGCAACTCTTCCAGGCACCTGTCGCATCTCTAATGAGAGAGGAATCGATTCAGAAGCGTTGTTCTTCCGTCCCATTACGGTTCCTAGAAATATTGGGAATGCTTTCCTCACGCTCTCGTCTCCTTTGGAACTCACAACAAACACGCTTAGGATTGTCAACCAGTGTAAGCAAAGAGAATTCATGAGATCGTCCAACAAGAAATTGATCTCTAAAATCGAATATTATAGTCTTCACATATGCGGTAGAGAGGATCTACCCTGCACAGCTTGGACTCTCGTTCGAGGAAGCTAGGAATCTATGGCTAGGGTTCATGTTACCGAACAGGCTTGTAAGGCTGCTTTTGACGGTATGGGCTTTGTTCTTTGACTAACATGCCACGTAGCTTCTCACTGCAGCATTTGGCGTTGATGCAGTCATGAAATGAGTTCTTCTTAAACGAGAGAATGAGCTCGCCATTGGCCTTATACCATCTTTCCCGGACGTTCGCGTTCGTTAAAGAGAGAATTTAGAGCAAAGAGGCTCTGTCGGACTCAACATTGGGTGTTGTTCTCATGCTCATCTTCCAGGAACAACTGAGGAACACCAATTCTGAAAGCAGGATCCATTATGAAGGGCTGAGAAAAATAATCGAACTTCGCGGTGGGCTCTGCCAGCTGGAGGGGAACCTTTCGCTGTTGTTGGAGATTTGTAAGTACTCTCGCTTATATGCTCCTCCTCTTTCAATCATTGACTTTGCTTTCGAAGAACGGATAAAACCTATGCTCTTCAGTATGGACGGCCGATACTGTTCTTTCGAGACTGCATTTCTAAAGTCCAAGGATACTCTGACAGCGAGAGGATCCAGTCTTGATCGCGGTTTAGCCACTTCTGTGATTCAACACAAGAGGCTGTATCCCTATCTCCGTGAAGCACTCTTGGACACAACACACCTCGCCTCCTTTTTCAACAATCATCCGGCCTTTCGAACACTAAAGAGATGGCTGCTTATATTGATATCGGTTCATAAAATCGCTTCTTTAGACACATTATTGGAAATCACGATCAATAGATCATGTTGATTTGTATGATCTCGTCTGATTTGTTTGATTGTATCTCGATCACACTAATCGCACCTCACCAGCTTTACGTGGGTGCCATATGCCTGTTCATGGCTAGCTTCTACCTGGCGAAAATAGCGCAGCTGTTGTTTCTGCGTCAGCTGACGGCGAGTCGGAGTCGATCCCGTATGTGTCTCTACTCCGTGGCTTGCATCATCATCCTCGGATCAATCACGACATCGGCTTGTTTGATCTTCGCTTGTCGACCGGTCTCGAAGTCGTGGAATATGGCAGAAGATGGGCAGTGTATCAATCGCGGCGCAGTCTATGTCGCGATTGCCGTGTTGAATATCATCTTCGATCTGGCATTGACGATGCTTCTGGTCTCCTTGATTATATCGTCTAAGCTGGCTACTTCACAGAAAGTGCGAACCATCGGGATGATGTTGGTGTTTTGTACGTAAGCGCTCATTCGTCGACATCGGTCTCACCGCAACACTAATCGTTCTTGCGAGAAAGAACTGTGATCACTGGCGCGGTCCGACTCGAAATCACCGTCCCGCTTTTACATTCCAGCGATGCAACCTATGATTTGCTCCTGTAGCATTACTTGTGTAGGATTTTAGTCTCTGCTACACTGAATGGAGACTTACTGAATTTCCAGTGGGGTTGAAGCCAACCTTTTCATCCTCACGGCGAGCCTTCCCGGGGTCCGGCAATGCTTCCGCATCATTTCGGCTCACTCCCACCCCCATGTAGAGAGCCCTTCCCTCACGAGCCTTGACTGAGCTTGAGTCAACACGGGGGGATGAGATGCTGCATTTGTCTCCAGGACTTCGCGAGTAATACCGTTGAGTCGCAGCGGACTTCGCATTATATTTATGAAATGGACAATTACTTTGTCGGTCATCGGTTTTCCTACTAAGTTGTTTCCATTGTAAAGGTCTCGCATGTCTGACCACATCCGATGTATTAGTCCCGAGCCGTTGCATATTAATTTAATTCATCGGTCCGCTCCCGAGTCTCATTTTCATTTCTTTTTTGCTTCCCCCCACCAAATTTTAATCAAATTTGCTTGCCATTATAACCGAATTAGACGGCGAACTGAGAAAGAACGCTTTAGCGCAGACAACTGGTACGGGAGCTACCCAGGATCACCACGAGCTCACGGAGAAAAGTCTCTGGAGATTCACAAACATGCGGGAGACTGGACCATAGCTGGCATTCATCATTTTAATTTAATGTTCCTTGAAACTGAAAACCACAGCTTCAATGAATCGGCTGCGCCTTAGCGTATATAGTGCCATATCCTATGATGAAGTCACCATGATCTAGTAACCACTAAGTCTGTTCGCATCTGTGCAAGCAAACTTGTAGTTTACTCACAAACGATAATCAAGCTTACTTTGTAGCACGGTACCATGTCATGAAATCCAATGGAGTAAATTAGCTCTTGCCACTACGCAATTTCATAGGCACATGGTCAAATATGCTCTTCCCTAAACAGAGTCGTTGCCACAACCTCCCTCCGTAGCCACCTCCGCCATTATGCTGGCAGTCTTTCACACAGTGGGACCTAGGGATTCGCGAGAAACTCAGAAGGCCACGGTTGTCAATCTCATAGCAGGTGCGGACGGGTAACTTCGCTACCATGCATGTGGGCTTATCGTTTGTAAGAGTCGCTCTCCAAGGCGCAATTTTGTATCCGTGCTCACTGGGGTAGAAGGTTGCCTCTGGAATTTAGGGTCTGAAGATCAATTCTAATCTAGTGTCCAGATTACGGAGGCGCCACAGACAACCAGTAGCAGCAAAGGGTCTTGCATCCAGTGTCCAGAATGCCCAAAAAGCCGGGTGCGGCATTCTCTACCTATTCGTGCTTCCGACAAATAATCTAATCAATATTGAATTCTCTTCAATTCTGAATAATCTCAATTCTATGGATCAGAGAGCTGCAACGAACATTATAGAGGCATCGCCGGAATCAAGGTACTGTTCAGCTCTTTGCCCACCTAGTGACGGATCGAATGGCAAGTCAGAGTCTTATAAACCCCAGGTTACGTACAACAGCTGTGTGGAATCGACTGAAGCTGACCTTGTCAAAGGCAAGGCGGGGATCCACGCCGTTGCTAGTCACGGACCGACAGACGGGTTGATTTAACGCTTCATCGTTCCATTTCAGCGGCACCGACCCCGGCTGACCGGTCGGGTCCAGTGGAAGTTGTTGCTGCTAGAGCTTATCTAGAAGATTGAAACCTCAGTATGGCCCATCGGCGAACACGAAGGCGACTAGTAACAGCGTCGCTGCATATGGTGACCTCTCATCATCGCCCATGATGATGGAGTATCGATAGGTGGGTCAGTAGTACCTTGATCGTTCTCTGGTCCTTGTTATTTTTCACGTGTCGCTGGGTCAGTCGGAGTCAACCGTCCAGTGCGTCCTGGTCGCGACCTGCTACGGACATCAAAACCAGTTCCACAACCTTCGTCATCATCACGTTGCCAGTAAGTAGCACAGTATGTGTAAGGATTTAGGAGACTTGCTCAACATTGAATGCCCTTGGACAGAATGTCTTTATGATGCGGCATATAAGCATCAAGGCGTGTGCCAGAGAATAGTCTGATCTGATACAAGAACGTCATTTACTTGCGCATAAATGAAGGCTGGATTGTCCAGTAGCCAGTTGCACCGATGCAGGTGCAGAAAATTTTTGATGCTTTGGTTTTGGGGACGCAGGATAGCCGCAATGGTAGAGTTGGGAATCGGAAAAACAAACATCACACTAGCCCTAATTTAAGTATAGAAAACTTTACAGTCATTTAAATACACTTTAATTAGCCTCATAAAGAATTCTTGGTTTATTTTAGTCATTGATTTTATTCTTAATTTGAGGGGGTTAATACAACATTATC
The DNA here is from genome assembly GCA_023625935.1 of Eurotiales sp. R13A2. Taxonomy (NCBI): domain Eukaryota; kingdom Fungi; phylum Ascomycota; class Eurotiomycetes; order Eurotiales; species Eurotiales sp. R13A2. The sequence continues at coordinate 24,076 of JAMAFV010000044.1, forward strand.
ATCTCTATCTATTAAATATAAAAAACATGGGGTAGAGTTCGGATCCCCATAGTCAGGGCCCCGCAAAAGCTAAGGGATGGTGCTACAGTTCATCAGGTAGTCTCAAATCCCGAATAAGAATTAACCGACATACTACCTTCGGTAAATGGTAATGCTTCCGCTGTCTATCCTACCAATAGGCAGTCGACAACCACATACGACAATATGCTAGCAGAAAAGTAAGCTTATGGTTAAGGTTACTTGATAAACCCTATTCTACATGAAATCTTATTATAAAAAGTTACTCACACCCCACCAACAAGACAGATAATTCTTTATACAAAAATAATAATAAAACCAACTTTTTATTTTAATATTTCTTGATTTATTTCAAATAATTTTATAATTAAGTATTAAACACATTAGCATTCTTATCTTTAGTATATTTATTTCTATTTCTTTTATTATAGCTAGATTTTATAATATTTATTTCTCTGGTAATATATTATATATTATAGCACATATAATAACTTATACTCTCTATAATATCTATAATAATCTATTTTATTAAGTGTAATACTTATTTAATAGTATAATAACTAATATCTATCTTATTAGTGTAAATAATATTATAAATAATAAAGTTTAAAATATTTTCTGTTTTAATATTTTTTATATTATTATTATTATTTATAATCAGTCTAATAATAGTAATGATCTTACTTAATCTGAAAATGATACCTAGAAAGATCCTAACTTTAATAGTTCTAATTATCTTGTTAACACTGTAAATACACCAATTATTTTAAACAGTACACAAATATATAGTATCTATATCTTATCTAGCACTAACTATTATAATAACAATAGAAAAGGGATAGCTATAGATGATAAATCTAAAGATATTTATATAGTTCTTAATAATATTTATTACAATAACTAATGTTGTTTTAACTACAGCAATACTAAGATTAATGCTACTAATACTAGTAGTAATCACATAAAGACTTGTCGGAAACTTCTTTTCAATACCGTCAGAGTATAGCTAGGATAGCTCTTAACAGTCAAAGTTAAAAGGCTTCTAAGTACAAAAGTCCTGTTAGAGGTAAAGTCTTAAGGATGAATATCCTGTTTATAGAAGAATATATACTTAAGTTATTATAATTAATTCAAGACAGTAGATAGGAACTAGTTAGAGAGAAAGAACTAGATTTTTTATATATATAAGATAATTTATCTGAAAATATTATATATTATATCTCTAAATATAATATATTATATTTATAATAAGATATATTATATTTTAAATATAATATATAGTATTAGGAATAAATATCTAGATTTAATCAAATTACAATTATATATTCCTAGAATCATTTAATTCCTATGATTCATTCTTTCTTATATCTCTAATCCTATCCTTATAGAAGTCCTGTAATAAGATTTCTATTTAAATAATATCCTTAGAATATTATTCCTAGGATTTTATTATTTCTAGGATTTCTTTCTTAAAATACTATTTTTAATATTTCAGATACTAGCAGATAAATATATACTATAATTCTTCTTTAGATACTGCAACAGCTATTTTGTGTGCTATTTACATAAATAATATCTAGGCTAATTATAGATTAATTAGTTATAATATATTAATTCTGATAATCCTCTTCTCTAAAAACTGATATTCTAATAGCTTAATAAATAGTCTATATTATTTATTTATGTATAAGTGATTTTCTTTATTTAAATATATTTAAATTTGTAGTTCTATACTGACTATATTATTAAACTTATTAATAAAAAAAAACAGATTTTTAGTTTATATTAAGAAGAAAGATTTTATAATAGTTTTTTTTTATATTTATTATATTTATCTTTATAAAATTTATATTAAAAATAAAGGTTCTGATTGTTGTAGTAAATATATTAAGACCCCTAATATAAAATGCATTAATTTTTTTTTAATATTTACTAATAAAGAATAACAGCGGTTTATTATAATCCAGAATAAATTGCAGAAAAAAAAAGAGTAGATAATATAAAAGATTTTTTATCTTTATAAATAATAAAAATTATTTTAATATTGAGCTGGAGATTTTATTATTTATGATATTAAAGAGATAGAAAAACTGGAAAAGCTGGAAAAACTAGAAGAGGAGGAAAAGAGAAAAGCAATAGAACAAAAGAAAACAAAGCAAGCAGAATAAAAATAATAAAAATTAATTATAATAATACTTAGTAATTCTATAGTCAATAATTTAAATAATATTAATTTTTCTGCTTTTTCTTTTCTAAACTAGTTATTAAATAATATTCTTAAATCTTATTATAACAATTTAAATTCTTAACTAATTCCTATAAGTCATCTTCTGGTTTGTACTCTTTCCATCTTATCAAGTAATAGACCTGATCATTTTCTTATTTTCAATCCAGAATCTTCTTTATTTTATATTCCTTATTATTAGCTTTATCATTATTATTTTCTAGGTTTCCTATAGATTCAAATAATAAGATATAAAATACTGGGTATATTTATATTCTAGCAGACAGTTAGAGTTTATAATTATTATTTTTAAGTTTTTAAATAATACTGAATAGTCTATACTTAATAGTATTAAATTTATTACTTAATCATTTATTTTTAATATTAAAATTTTTTAAACCTAGTATTCATTATAATAAATAAACTCATCCTTCTTTTTATAAGATTAGTATATCTTTACATTTATTATTATAATATTTTTTTATTCTTTATTTAGCCTATATAATGTTTTTAGATATTATATTATACATTTATTATATATATAATATCTATATTATAGCTTTATTTGATCTTTCTTCAGTAAAGATCACTTTCTATAATATTCTTAGATATTGTTTTAAATTGGTAAAGTATAATACTTCTTTAGTTAAGATATTCTTTAAATTATTCAGCACAAACTACATTAATAGTAATAATTCTACCCAATTATCTTAATTCTAATCAAGATAATACTATAAATACTATTTAATCATCTGAATTATTCTTTTAATTTACCTGTCCATTTACTGATAGTATACTGTTGATAGCTTATAGTCAATTCTACATATAAGTATGAGTATTTACTAATATTTTAATATAAACAGTTTATCTCAATCTAATATAATTTCTATAAATAATCTAATCTAAATGAATACTTCTTATAATATAAATAGCATACATTGTTATGTAGTTATATCTTTCTTGGCTAGCTTAATAATTATATATTTTGTTAGCTGGTTAACAGTAATTAAAGCTTCTATATATTTTATTCTAATGATTAGATCTTTTAATTCTAGTAGCCCTTAAATAAAGTTAACTGTAATATTTTTTTATAACTGCTGTAATACTTCTAATACTTTTATCTTTCTATAAGATTGATAGTTAATTAATTTATTTTAGCTATAACTATTATATTAACTGATATAGTCAGATATAAGTTTTCTTATTTACAAAAAATAGTATAAGTGTTGTATTTTTTTAATTATTTATCCTATTCCTTAATATCCTTCTATTAATAGATTATAATACTCTTTAATTATCTCTTATACTATAGTTGATGGTATTAGTATGGATCCTTGCCAGAGAGCTAATCTATTTTAATTGATTGCTTTTTCATTATATAAAGCTATTATAATTATTTTGTCTCTTTTTATTGTTTTAACTAATCACTAATAGAATCCTGACTTATTAATAGTGATAATTATGATTAATACTATTTTAATATTATAGTGTAACTTTCTCTTTTCTTTAATCAGAATATTAGTTTTTAGCTGTTCTATACTAATAGCATAATCTGATTATCTATTTAAAATATCTATCATAACATTTTCTTTTCTTTTAATATATTTAATTTAAAAGTTAAATTTAGCTAACTTTTTAGCCCATTATATTTATCTTTTACTAAGTTTTTTAATTATAATAAAATATTTAAAGTTATAATAGTTATTTTAGATAATAATTTTATACTTTGTTTCTTCAAGATAATATCATCACTATTTAAAGGCTTCAACTATTATAAGTAACTCTCTATTATAAATATTATAATTTTATTTAATACTTATAAATTTTCTTAAATAAAAAATAATAATAATTTATTTTTTTTCTTTAATAATCTATTCAAGTATAATCCCTAGTCTAATTTTTAAAATATCTGGAGTAATAATATTTTATAACTCTAAATTATATAGTATAATAATCAGTATTTCTTGGACTATTTATTTGATAATATTAAATACTTTTTACTTTAGCTTATCTTATATAAATTCTGTATCCTTCTTAAGGAGTTCAGTTAAAAACACAGTAATCTTAGAATAGTTTTCTAGATATTATTGTACATATCTACTAGCTCCTAGAAATCCTTATATATCCTTAACACAAGTTGGGGTTAGTTATTCAGTTATATCTTTCATTTTTTCTGGCTGAATCTTGAGTCTTTCAGAGGTATAGATTATTTTAAGATAGTTAATAATGTTTGTGTTGAATTTATATTTCTTAATTTTTAATATAAATCCTGTATTTATAAGGATTTTTAAAACTTATTAAATATAAAAATCATATTTTTTAAGATTTTTAAAGAAAATAATAATATTATTAAAATAAATAATAACTATTTTATTTAAAAATTTTTACAGAATATAAATTATAAATCTAAAGAATTATACTAGCAGATTTTTAAATCCTATAGATATAATAACCTATTTAAATAATCTTATATCTATTAAAAATACTATTTTTTAAATATCTTCTTTAACCATTTATAGATTATAATATCCCCATTTAATATCAAGAATAGTCATAATTTTTATTCTTTATAATAGATCTTATTTCTATTCTTGGTATAATACCTTATTAATGTCATTAATAGTTCTATTATTTAATGGTTAGTAATCAATAACTAATCTCTTACTTTCATCTTTCTTTAATACTATCTGTCCTCTTGATAATGCTTTTCTTTATCCTAGTTATATATATCTAGCTTTACAGAATTTATTCACAAATTCTGTTTTAGTCTTTAGCTTGGCTAGTGACTTTTAGTATTACTTAACTAAGAATAGTTTAAATCCTAGTTTTAATTTAATTATTACTTTAAATTCCTTATTATAGGTTAATAGCTAGTAATTTTTTTTTATAAATAATTTAATAAATTTATAATATTTTTTAAATAATTTTGTAAGTATCTTTTTTAGTTCTTATTTATAAATCTTCTTAAATTTTAGTCTTGCTGTCTTATTTGCTGTAAGGTTCTATATCACTTTCTGTATTCTCTTTTTACTAGAATTAGTCTTTAATCTTGATTTTTTCTTTATAAAAGTTTTCTCTGATTCCTGCTAAAGATTTATGATTTTTTTTTTTCTATATTCTTTAATCTTTATTTATAAGATATAATTATCTATTAAGACTGTTCCTATTATCTAATTAATAATAGGGTTCTGTTCTTATAACTATAGTATTTTAAATATTACATTATATCTAGATATTAATATAATATTAAAAATAATTATAGAAATGTATAGTTTTAATATAAACAAGACTAACTTAGTTTCTTATTAATATTTCTGTATTATTAGTATTTTATCTGTACTGATTATATTAATCTATTTAACAGTTTTATACTGTTTGAGTTATAATATTTTAACAGTGTTAAGATTTATATAATTATTTATTGTTTCTAAGTCTAGTAGAAGTTATAGTTTTTTTTTATTGATTTCTTTTAAGATAATTATTACTTAGTACTGGGGATTAATAGTTACTATAATTATATGTTTGTCTTAATAGTACTATATATATCTTTTTATTGTTTTAAAATAATCCTTGACTTAATCTTTATAGAGTATTCTATTATAGTGATATTAATAGAAAGAGACCTTGTATTTGTAATTAAATAGATTTTTATATTTAGAATGTCTATTTTTTTTATAGATATATTAATATTTTAGGTTTTCTTAAAAGCACTTGAACTTTGCTTATACAGTAATATCTAATATTTATAGAAATCAATAATTAATTTTCTTGCTAAGATAATATATTTTGTATCTATTATTATAATAGATTATCTAATATATCTTCTGATATAAATATCCACCTAAACTAGAATAATATATATATATATAGTTAACAGTGTATCCTAGTTGTCTGTTATATAATTAATATTCTTTTAATTATAAAATTTATTCATATATCTTAGAAAGGATTTTATTATTTTATCTATAGGTTAGATATTCTTGATTTATTTATTCACAATATTTATTATATTAGTTGATATATTCTTTTTATATATATTAAGATTTTTTCTAGCAAATTGCTTTTGCTAACATATAGTTGTATAGATTATCTCCTGGCTCCCTTATATCAAGAATTGGTTTAGTCTAGACCTCCTTATCTTAGATTTCCTGATTGTTTAGCATTCTTCTAACTTGCTCTCTGATTTATTTTTCTTATTTCTTGCTGATAGATTCTTTTGATGGTATTTTATCTAGTACTTTTTTTATATCTTTGTAAAGATTCAGTAGGGTTTCTGTTATTTCTTGATTTAGATCCTGATAGTTTAATATTTATCTACTATCTGTCTAAAACATTAATTAAATATAAAACAATTTAATTAGTGAGGAATTCTTATAATCAGTGCTTTTACTGTTATCTTCCAGTATATTATTCTTAGATACTTTCTTAGGTGATTTGATATATTTAATATTATTCTATTTATTTCTTAAGAGTATATAGTTATCACTATATGGCTGTATTATAATATTGTCTGTTCTTGTTATAACTATTAATATAAATTGTTTTTGGTTAGGGTTCAGTTTTCTCTGTGCTTGTTTATAAGCTTGTTTCTTTTTATAGATTTCTAGTAATTTGTTGTTGGTAGAGTTTAGTTCTATACTGTTTTTATCTGGGATATATATATAGATAGCTGTTATAATCTGCTGTTGTTGTTTTTGGTTGATTATTCTTTGAGTTTTCTTTGATTTATGATATTTGTTTGTAAAATATTTTGGTATTTTACAGTTAAAGCAGGCTTTTTTTTTAATTAATTTTTTTTTTTCTTTTTTAGTTAGTATGGTATTCATTTACATTATAATATTACTATCTTTGTTTTTAGTTCTCTTCTGAGATGTGTTAGCACTCTGGCATGGTTGATATTAGTAATTTCCTTATTCTATTTGTTGGGTATAAAGCTGTATATTGATCTGAGATGTGGCTTCTATTATTGTTTTAAAGGTATTTGGTCTTGGTATAATTTATGAAATCCAATCCTTTATATTGTTCTTCAAGTTGTTATAGAACTGGTCTTATAAACCTTGGTTATTTTATTAAAGATATTCTAATATCTATAGAAAGTTAGAAACTTTGAAATATAGTCTTTAATAGATCTATATTACTATATATTTTTTATCTGATGAATAGTTTTAAGTTTTTTATTGACTATCCTGAATAGCTGATACAATTTTTCTTTAAAGTATATAAAGCTGTTAAATATATTACTGGTTTTAAGATTAAATTGCTTGTTATGAGCTGCTTTAATCTATTAAATAATATATAAAATAAACCATCTTATTATTTCTTCTATAAGGAAGCTAGATATAGTAAGAATCTTGTTTTATTTAGATATAATTCTATTAATATTATTGCTAAAATAAATCTATAGCTAGGCCAAGAACACTTTAAAGGTTCTATATTCTTTTAAGAAGAGTTTAATCTTTTTTATCTTAATTATTAAATAGCTGATTATTTGCTGTAATTTCAGTTTAATAATATATTATTCTATTTCTTTAAAGACTGCTTTTATTTCAGCTAGACTTAGTCCAATGCTAGCAGTTTCTCCTGATAAGGATGGTAGTAATGGGTGTGTTTATGTGTGTAGTAAGACAGGTTTATTTAATACTATTGTGATTAATTAAGACTTTTCTTTTATATAAGAATTTTAAATTATTAAAAACTTTTTTTTAATACTATCAGAATATAGCTAGAATAGTTTTTAATAGTTAAAATTAAAAGACTTTTAAGTACAAAAGTCCTATTAGAGATAAAGTCTTAAAAATAAATATCCTGTTTATAAAAAAATATATACTTAAATTATTATAGTTAATTCAAAACAGTAAATAAGAATTAGTTAGAGAAAAAGAACTAGATTTTTTATATATATAAAATAATTTATTTAAAAATATTATATATTATATTTCTAGATATAATATATTATATCTGTAATAAAATATATTATATTCTAGATATAATATATAATACTAAAGATAAATATTTAAATCTAATCAGATTATAGTTATATATTTCTAAAATTATTTAATTCCTATAATTCATTTTTTCTTATATCTTTAGTCCTATCCTTATAGAAGTCCTGTAATAAGATTTCTATTTAAATAATATTCTTAGGACACTATTCCTAGGATTCTGTTATTTCTGAGATTTCTTTTCTAGGATATCATTTTTGGTGCCTCAGACATTAGCAGATAAATACATGCTATAATTCTTTTTTAGGTGCTGCAGCAGCTGTTTTGCGTGCCGCTTACATAAGTAGCGTCCAGGCTAATTACAGATTAATTGGCTGTGACGTGCTGATTCTGACAAGACTATCTATTTCAGTAATAATACTACACAAAATGTTGGAGATGCTGGTACTAGCAATAATCCTTAGATTATAACTAATTTTAAGAATAGCCTGTACTCTAGTCTTTCTAATAATACTAATAACAATAATCTATTTATTAATTAATAATTTCTTACTATAATTATAAAAGGTGAGCTAAATTATTAAATAATTTAGAGTAATAATATTATTAGTAATAAATTATTAATCTACTACAAAAGTGCCCGCTTAAATAGAATTAAATATAACCCTATAAATAAAAAAAGTATAATTATTTTTAAAACCAGCAGTAATAACAGCCTTTAGACCTAGGATACATTCTATAAAGAAGTTATAACTATTGGCTATCCATCTAATAACACTGAGGACTTTGTGCAAGCCAACATTGTTACAGCTAGTTACACTACTTAGAGTTTTAGAATATTGGGTTTTTATTGATGTTAAAGAATTCATGGAATTTATAAAACTCACAGATAGCGGAAGGTTGAAGTGAAAATTCGTTATTGTGTGAGTGTAGTTAACTAGTGCGAACTACTACGATGATTACTGAATATGGAGGCTGCTAGGGTGATGAACTAGTAGATAAATAACTGTACCAACGTTTTGTCTTGGGATGATTTGAAAATGCTATCTACCAATTAGGACCTGGGTCAAACAGTACTGTATTCAAATAAAATTATTTTCACTATCTTAGCCTGATTGTCAGGGAAGAAGCACAGTTCTTAAAATTGAGTCAAACAGCCACGGAACAGTGTGGGGACATCAACTGGAATAAAGCCATTTGTTAGATTATAAGGGTCCACTGGAGACCACAGTTTTCTGCCAGTTCCTACCAAACATAGGATAGTATAGAATAATAGCCAAAAATAAGTATAAATATATAGAATCAGACATTACTTTTTATAATTTATCAGTTCCTTCACAGCTTTCAGCCACTCAGGGAGAGGCGGTGAGAACTAGTGAGATAGGGGCTTGCAACAATAAAACCCGGATTGGTGAATACACAAGATTACACTCCGGAATAACATTCTCATCCCTTGCACTAATTATTTTTCTTGATCCTATTATAGCTGTGAGCTAGATTATAATATACAATCTAACAGCAATCGATCAGCCTTCCCGCAGGCAGAGCTAACACTGCCTATCCCCGAAAAAGGCAACACTTCGGCGAAGCCAAGGCCCCAGCGCTTGACTACTGATCAGAGTTTATAGTACTAGTGCAAAAGTTTCCGGACACCCACTAATCCCGCGACGCGCTCCGCGTATACCCTCCTAATAACAATATATCTAATATGTCTCAACAAAGGCCCCTGGCTTCAATATCTGGTAATTGGCTTTAGAAACATGAACTTTCACCATATGACTAAGGAATTATTATTGGTAAAGCCTCTAATAGAAAAAGTGTTAGACAGATTGCTTCAGAAATAAACTGCCTGTGTTAAACTATATAAAATATTATTATAAAATATTCTACATATTATGCTGGGAAATTATTACTATATTCTGGATGTCTGGCAAAGCTTTCTTATATAAATAAAAGATATATTATATGATTAGTCTGCTTGAATCTTAAGATAATCTATTATAAGCTTTAAAATAAGATAAATCTTCCTATATTGTAAAGCACTTATTATCAACTATTATAAGAGCATTATATTAAGAAGTGGATCTGTTAAAAACAGCCTTTTCTTATAGAAAAACATGCAAAGATTTGTCTTTAATGGGCTTTAGAGCATGTTAACTAGTTAATTAATCAATAAAGAGCTATTATTTGGTCTGATGAATGTACAGTTAAATAGGGTAAAGATGGCCCATATTAATAGTGTTTCTGTATATGTTTTAGGGTGGGCATTGGGATTTTTTTTGGGATTTCAGTGGGTTTTGGCTGGTCACAGTGGGATTCCTATATAGGAAGTGGGAGCCCCACAGGGATTTTAGTGAGCTTAGACTTGTCACACTAGAAATCCCACATAAGAATTGGGAGCCCCACTGGGATTTTATAGATATAATAAAGTCCCATATCCCATATAAGAAATCTTATATAGGATTTTTTATCCCACATAGGATTTATTAAAAGTTCCATATCCTATATAAGAAATTCCACCTAGGAATAATAATCCTATATAAGATTATTAAAAGTCCTATATCCCATATAAAAAATCTTATATAAAAATAAATATTCTTATAATAATAATATTATATAATAATATAAAATATATAGAGCTTTAAAATATTATATATTTTTTAGATATATTTTAAATATATAAAAATACATAATAATATTATCCTCAAAAAAATTATTTCCTATACTTTTTTAAATTTAATAAAACTATTTCTTTATTAATAAAATAATCTTTAAATATTATTATAAATTCTATTACCAATTTTAATTCTTCTAATAAAATTAATTAATCTTATATTCTTTTCTCTTATATCTCTTATATTAAGTAACAATCCTTATAAATGTCCAAATCACTAATATTAAAAAAAACTATATCATAAAATTCTTTTTTTATATATTTAAGTAATATTATCTATAAAATTATTTCTGCAGCTAAACAACTTCAAGAATAATAATAAACACCACACACAATACTAAAAACTCACTTAATATTTATACTAGTTAATTCCACACCTAAAAAGTCTTTAATCATTTAAGCTACTATTAAATATATTTTTTTAATCTATTTCCATTATATTAATAGATTTTTTTTCAGATCATTTAAAATATTTAAATTTAAATCATGGATAAAGCATTTATATTCTAAAATAATTTTTTACTAATTTATTTATCACAGTATTACTAATATTATAAATATCAATAATAAATCCTAAAAAAAATATTAAATTAATTATATAGATATAAAATATTACTATAAAATATTACCATTAAATAACATATCTTAATAACTAAATTATCTTAACTATTAGATATTAAACATTCATTTTTTATAAAGAAATAATAAATATTATAAAAGTTAATAATATTATTTTTATACTCTTTCTTTTCTAATACAAACCAATAATTAAATAAATAAGCCTAAAAATATAATACAAAATTTAAAATAGCAATAATTACATATATCAGTCCTTTCTTATTATATATTTATAAATAATATTTTAAAAGTTTTTCTTTCCCTACACTAAACACATTAAATAAGAATTCTTTAGTATTATTCTATACATCAGAGATATATTCTTCCAGATAAATAAAAAAAAAATTATAAATCTGCTAAGTAAGATAAATTATTATTAATTTTAATACTAATAATAATTAAATTATTTTATAAAATAAAAAAAAAATAATAATAAAATATTCAATCTATAACTATTTATTATTAATTAATAAATATTATTCAAAATTATTATTATTATACCACAAGGTTAATTCTAATCATAAAAATCTTACTCAAAATACTATTAAAAATATTAAATTCTAATAAATTATTATATTAAGTATCATCTTTAATAGAATTATATAATCATATTATAATTCTTTAAATCAGTTTTTATATACAGAACTGTCTTAAATCTTTTTACTAAATTATTAAATTTAAAATATAAAAATAATCAGTATTATATTACTTAATAATATTATTTTTTTATATCTTTACAAGTACCACATCATATTTAATTAAATTAACAAAAGATATTATTTCATCATTTTCATTCTTATTATCCTCCTTATATATACTATCCAATTTTAATTACTAAATAATATCAGTTATAACCAACTAAATAATATATACAAAACATAATAATTAATTTTATTCTATATTCCAATTAATACTGTTTTCTTTTAAATGATCCTTTAATATATCAGTTAATTATTATCCATTATTATTTATATTATCAGCAGTTAAAGCAAATAATCAATTATATATTTTAAACTTTTTTAAAATATTATAAATAAACAAGACCATAAACTTATCAGTATAAGAATAAAAAATATACTTAAATCTAAATAATATCTTATAATATTCCTATATTTCATTAATATAAAACTCAATAATTCCAAAAAATAAAAGATTATTAAAACTTATTCATATATTAAATACCAGTAAAACTTTTATTAAAAATTTAAAATCTTTAAACAATTCTCTCTCAATATTATAAAAATATTGTTAAACTAATTTCTATATTTTTTTTTAATAAAATATTTAAATTAAAAAATTCAATATATTTAATAAAATTTAAAATTTAATATTTTTAACAGCATAGAAAGAAAGATTTAATAAAATAATTATTTTTATAAACTAATAAAAAAAATTTTCAGCAAAATTTAATAAAACTATTTAACAGAAACCAACAGTAACATATAATAAGTTTTAATAATTTTTCTTTATTATCTAAAATAAATAATATTATTAGAAATTATTATTTTATACTGATCAGTAATATATATATTTACTTATATAAAAGATATCTAAATCAGACTAACTATTAATCACTAAATCTAATCAAAATCTTTTATATTTAAAAGATTATAAATACTTTATTATATTATTAAAACTATATTTATAATATATTAAATATTTTAGAAATATATAATTATAAAGATACTGTATAAAAGATAGATTAATTATAAAAACAATAATCTATCTATAATTATTTTATATCTTAGTTTATTTTTTACTTACTTATTACAGATATTAATAATTTGTATAATATTAATCCTTAATTTCTTAACCAATAATTATTTAATTCTATTATTTAAAGAAATTATTTTTATATTTATTTTTATATTTTACATATTAATTACTATAAATTAAATAAATAAATAAGTTTTTAAGTAAAGAATTAGATAATAATAATAATCTATTTATAAATAAATTTAATAATAGAGATAATAAAGAAACTAATTTAGTAAAAAGATTATCTTTAATATCTAAGAATAGATAAAATAAATTAATATTTATATTTAAAATAATAAGATCTTAAGATTTAGAATTTATGATTGATAGATAATTATATATAAGATACAAATAATAATAGATTATAATATTAACAGAGGAATTCACTAGAATAATAATATTATTATATTAGAATAAGATTAAGACACTAAGTCTGAGAGATAGTACAGTATAAAACTTCTAATTAAGATTAATAGATTATTATAAAATAATAAAATTAAAATAATTTTATTTTTAAAAAATTAACTATATAATAATTTTTTATACTATTAAATTTATTTAATATTATTATTATATAGTTATAAAAATAATAGTCTACAGTATTTATTATATATTAATAATAAACTATCTTTCTTATAAATATAAAAAAACTTATTTTTATATTATTAAAACTTTTTATATATTTTAATAGCATAATATAAAATCTTTAATCTTTTATACTATAAAAATATACTATATTAATATTATTTTTATTATTCTTATTTTCAAAATTATAATCACTAAATTGATCTTCTGATTTTATTAAAAAATTAAGATATAAATTCTATAAAAGTAGATACATCTATATACTATTTAATTATATAGAAATATTATTTATAAATATTATTTAAGTTCTTTTTTTTCTTAGTAATATTCTTAAATATCTATTTAGTAGAGCTATAATAAATTTATAATTTCTGCTTAAATATAAAGTATAAAAACTAAAAATCTAAAATACTATCTAGATTTTTTATTCTAAGAATTCTTCAGTCTATATTAAATAAGTTTTAAAAATATATTATTATTTTCTTATAGAAAAAATTTTAATATAATTAATAATAAATATTTATTTAATATTATTATAATAATTAGTATTTTAGTTATAAATTTTAGAAAATCTTTTATATATTTAAATTTTTATTATAAAATAATATTTATTTTTTCATTTAATTTTAATATATATAGAAATATTACCTATAAATATTACAAACTAATTTAAACTAATATATTAAATAAGACTATAATATATTAATTATATAGCTATATTATAATTCATACTCTAAAGAATTAAGAATATATAAATATAATTCTATATAGATTTTAAATAATCTTATATAGTCCAGTTGGTAATTAGTAATAGTTTGATTCTGTTACTGGTCATAATATGCCAGTAGTATTTATAGCCTTACAAATATTTATTGGCATATTAATTAAACCAGCTTAAGGCTAATAACCAGGACTTTTTTTTGGTTATTAATTTTAAATTTTTCATATATATAGAAGTGTTACCTATAAATATTACAAACTAATTTAGACTAATATATCAAGTAGAACTATAATTATTAATCTAAAATTCTAAATAGAATCATAGAATTTATAATTTAAACTATTTATATTTTTTAAGACTAGATGAATCTAAATATAATTAGTATTATATAAAAAAAAGTTTAAACTAAATCCTAAATTTTATTATAGTATACTAAACCACTAATTTAAACAGCATCCACTAGGCAGAATTAATAATCACATATTTATAAAACTTAAAACTATTCAGACATCCTTTCTATATTTATGCCCTACAAGTATATAAGAATATAAAGAATATTAAATAACATTATTTAATAACAGTAACAAGACTCAGAGATATATTTATATCTTGTGGTTTAATTTGTATAAATATTTAATCTATTCACTATATAAACAATATTAACCACATAGTATTACTCAATATCAGAATCCACACAGATATATATATATCTACAATTCTACATTCATAAACTGATTGTTATTAAGAATCTACAATACTTTAATATAATCTAAACCATAGTAATACTTATAAAAATTATATCAAATTAAAACAATAAACTTTTTAATATAAATAAATAATCTATAACTTCATATCCTTTCTATTATTTAAGATAGCATCTTATAATATCCAAATAATCTAATATATTATCTATATTTATTATATTATTTATATTTACTTAGATTTTAATATTAATACTAACTTAGAAAGTATTATTATAGATTTTATTAAACTAAACTATTTATAGTATTATACAAATATAAAATTAAAAATCTATTTATTTATTAATTTAATATTAATACTATTTAATAGAACTATTAAATAATTATTTCAGATAACAATCTAGTTCTAAATTCTCATTTTCTATCTTATCTATCAGACTAATATCTAGCCTCCCAGCCCTCTCTACCTCTTATTTTTTTAATTCTCTTTATCAATATCTATCTCCTCTTCAATATTTTCATTATTAATATTAATCTTCTTATTATCAGTATCTATATCCTCACTGTCTTTCTACTCATTATTTTTAACTATAAAATCTTTATTTTCATCAGAATCATCATCATCATCTTTATTCTTATTTTTATTATCTTTATTATTTTCATTATTTTTACTATTATCAACTAATATTAATCCATCAGAGAGCAAGTATTCTTTATTATTTTCTATTTAATTTAATCAATAAAATATATTTTAAAAATAATAATATTATTAAAATATATTACTATATTTTTACTATAAAATAGAGATTTAATCTTTTAATACTGTTAAATAAAAAACTTAATCTTAACTTAAATATCTTTAGCAGAATAGCCTAATATCTAAAAACTTTTATTTACAGTTAACAAAGCTTATTCCTCTATTCTAATAATTAAGCAATATAATTAATATCCAAATATATTCTATATAATAAATAATTCATAATTCTATATATATATATTAATTAAAAAGTATTTAATATTACTATTTATTATTATCTTATTGTTATTAATTTTAGATTGTATTTCTAATAAAAATTTTTAAACTTAAAAATCATAGATAGTTTTCTTAATATCTTTTGTAGTTTTCTATTTATTCTAATACTCATATAACTTATTTTCTTAAAAGTGTTTTTCTATAAGATATTCTATAGCCTATTTCTTAAAAGCTTAATAAATCACTTTATCTGCAGTTTATCTAATCTAAAATCAATAAATCTTCTTAAATATATTATCTAAAAATATTATTATTTAAAAGTGTCTTAGATTTTCTTTCTTTTAATATATATTACTTTTTAATCAGTATTATCTTTTCTTTAGCATATTAAATCATTATTAGTTAACTACTATCATTTAGCTATAACATATTAAATATTTAAATTATTTAATAATATTTTTAAAAACATTTTAATTATAACTATAATAATAATATTTTATAATAATAAAAATATATACTTTTCACATTTTTATTACCATATTATAAAATAAATTTAAAAATAAAAAATAAAAACATTAAAAAGTAATTAAAAAGATAGAATTTTAAAAATACTATCAATTATTAAATAATAAAAAAAATAAAATTTTTTTAATTTCTTTTATAATTTTTTTCTTTATTAATACCACTTTCCTAATTCAAAAAATTTTTAAATTATTAAATTAAAATCTCTGAATATATTTACCAGCTTTATTTTAAAAATCTTTTTATCTGCTGTTCTTTTAAAAGCAGTTCTTATATTATAAATCTTTCTTCACTAAAATTAAAAATATATTATTCCCTAGTAACATTTATTAGTAATATTATAGTATTACTAATATAATAATAAATATATTTTTCATCTACTATAATATAACACCAAAAAAAAAAGAACAATCTAACCAGACTAAAAAATATACAGAAATCTATAAAAATTATATACTAAATAAGTTTTCTATACAATTCTCTAATAACATTATTAAATAATATTCTAATATCTAAATTATAGTTTATATATCAAACTATTAACAAAAGCACAAAGAAATTCTCACCAAATAAAAAATTAAAACACAGAAATAAGCTCTACAAAAATATAGTTATATTTAATATAATTATAAAAATATCAAAACAAAACCTATAATAAAATAATTAACAAAACATAATTAATAAATAAATAAATTTCTATAATTCTTTTAATAATAATAAAATTAAATAACATTTTATAATATTATTTTATAAAATTCAGTACTATCAGTTTTAATTTAATTTTATTATTTTTAAATTAATCTTCACCAAGCAGGTTCAATACATCTTTTCAGAACTTAAATATAATAATTATTAAATTTAAATATCCATATTAAACATTTTATAAAACATATTTAAATATATTATTATAATATATTTCAAAAATAATATTTCTTAATAATATTTATTAATAAAGTTTACTAATTTATAATACAGCTACAAATCTTACTACCATACATCATAACTAAATTATAATCTAGCCAAAAAATATATATTTCATCAAAAAACTCCTAGAAATTAACAAAAAGCTTCATAATATAGATCTTAAACATATTATACTACAAGAGCCATAACTAGATCATGGCAAAAAAAAATACTAACTTAAAAATAAAAAATATAAGCTTGTATCTTATACATTATTTAATAGCAACAACTCCTAAATCTTATTTAACATTTCAAAATATTATAAAGAAATATTACCATCAAATAATTAGTTTAAAGGGAAAAGTTTTAATAAAAAAAGTTTAAATTAATAAAGAATTTTTAAAATAATAATACTTTTATTTTAAAAAGACTATAAATAGAATAGATTAAAAAGCTTAATTAAAAGAGTTTAAAAATAGAATTAGTTTAATATAGTCTTTTATAATATCCCAAAAATTAAAATTAATTTATATTCTCTAAAATACACTTATTATATAGATTATTAGTCTAGAATATAATACTAATAACAGTTATTAATAATATATATTGTTATTATTATAATTTTAAATTATATATAAATATAAAAATTTATATTCCTATATAAAATTTCCTATATATAAAATAAGATTTTTTTATTTTAATATAGAAAATCTTATATACAATTAAAACTTCCCACATAGAAAAAATAAATATAAAATTCCTATATGAGAATTCTTATATTAAAATAAGATTTTCCTAATTATTATATGGGAATTCTTATATAGGAATATAAATTCCTATATAATAGTTGGGATTTCCTAATTAGAAAAGAGGGATTTCTATCTTAGGAAATGGGAATTGGGAATTCCCACTAATATTAAAGGAAGGTTACTTTTCCCATCCCATATGAGTAAAAGGGAAAAAGTCCCATCCCAGTTCCCGTTTCAGTGCCCACCCTAAGATATAATATGCTGTACTATATAGTTTTAACCCCTACAGCTTACTAATTGCTGCAGTTTCTACTCTTAATTATACTTATTTTGCTTACTAATGTCAATACTAGTTCTTACTAGTCTTAGGGCTGATCTGGGGCCTCCAGCAGCTACTTACTTAATTATATATAACATCATACCAGTGTTCTATTATATATTACTATTAACTTTAGTCTTAGCTTCAGCCTTAGTACATTTAGTAGTATTTAATATAATAAAATTAACACACTAGAATTACTTTAATATACCAATATCTATTATAAATTAAACTATAATTATTACTACACTCTTCTTTCTAAATAGCTGTTTAATCTTAATAATACAGTATAAACCACAGATATATTCTTATATTATTTATCTCTTATTAGTGTACTATGAGCAGTCTATAAAAATATAATAAAAAATCTGCCTGTCTAGATTATAAAAACAATAGAATATATTTTAATAGTTAATTTTTAAAAGATAATTATTAAATCTAATTTACTTTATATAAAGTTAGATAAAAATTAATAAAATAACCTTATACAGATTATTTTAATAATATAATATTTTTTTAATTAATTCACTAATCAGTTTTTTAATAGATTTATCTATAATAGTCTTTACCTATATAGTTTTCCATGCATCTTTAGCTGACTGCTATACCCAGCACTTACTAGCAGCTATCAGTATAACCTATAGATTAACATCTCCAGATACTAGTTAGCAGTAAATACCCATTATAACAGCTTATTTAGCCACACAGTCTGCAGCCTTATTACCAGGGACCCTCTTATAACCTAGTATCCATTATAAAATAATATCTAAAGCTTTATAATAGCACTCAGCCAACAAATTAATAATTTTTTAAATAAAAATTTAACCTAAAACAGGCCATGGCTTAACTAATATTTTTAAAATATTCTAATTATTAACAAAGATCACAATAGACCTATCATTAATGCCCTAATCTCCCTACAGTAAAGAGATTTAGATGCCCATACAAAATTTAATGCCGTACTAGGCAATGGGGAGAAAAAAGATATAGAGTTAGAGGTTTTATTCTTAATTCTTCTTACAGTCCCAGTTTAGTATAGAATTTTATTAAAGTTAGATCAACTATAATTAATCTCTATCTATATTAAATAGCATATCTAGCAGTTAATTTAATCTAGAATTAACTATATAATAGATTATTAAAATTTAATTAAGATTTAATTTTAATATTTACCCCAGAAAGACCAGAGTTAAAATAACTCTTTATAAAATTATAATATTAATTAATATAATAGAGTTATTAATATAAATATTCTATATCCAGATACATATTATATATCATTAGTATTCCATTCTATATTTTATAGTTATTAAATTAGTAATATAATAATTAATTAACCCTCAGAATATTTTACAAGATATTTCTTATATTAAAATCTAATAATATAAAAATAAAAAAGAATAATAACTGGCTAGATTATATATATTAAATTCTATATCTATATAAATTTATCTAAATTTAATATCTAATATTTATAAATACAGTTCTGTATAGTATATATAGAACTATATAGAGGTTTTAAAAACCAGGCCTTATCTCTTTTATAATCTTATAGTTTAATAAGCTGTATAAATTATTAAAATCTATATATCTTTCTATAATATAGCTTTAATTTAATATTATTCTTATTTTTAATTTTTATATATATCTAATATAGAATTTATTATAGAATCTATATTTATTATAACCCACTTCATAGAAATTTTATATAACAATAGATTATTTATATATAAATAATAGCATTAATTAATAATATATCAATTATATTAATATATTGTATTAGACTGCTAGTTAGTACTATATTTATAGAAATCCATCTATTCCATCCAATAGTATCATCAATTTATTATTATATATTAATAATATTTCTATTAATTCTTTAAATATATTTAGTATTATAAAAATATTATAATTTTTTAAATTTTTATTTTTACTATTATTAGATTAAAACTATCTTAAATATTAATATATTAATATACTATAAATAAATATTAATAAATTAATAAAAATCTTTATTATATCTAACAGTATTATATTAAACAGCATCAATGAAGGAATTTCTAGTACTAAGAATAATCTAAATCTTATAGAACCCAGCCTATTATCTCTAAGCTGTGAAAACTTATTATTAGTCAGCAATTTCTTCTCTATAGATTAAAATTATAATATTTTGCTATATTTATAAACAGCAGCAGTAATACTTCTATCTTAATATCTGTTTATTTATCAGTATTATTTAATAGTAGTTAAACTGTACTAAAATATAAGATCTAATCTTAAATATAATATATTTAAAAAAATAAAAATATCTATATTAATATTTATAAATATACTAAGATTAATATATAGATTAAATATATAGGTTAAAACAAGCATTTACTAGATAAAGATTAATCAACCCTGCTTGATTTGCTGGGTTGTGCTAATCTAAAAATAAAACTTATACTGTATAAGATTAATATATAATTTTACTAGATTATATAGATCATTTAGTATACTACACTATGACACTATAACTTATTTAATTAGATAAAGATATACTATAAGTATATTAATTATATTCCTATATATTTTATACAATTATATATATAAATAAATATTATAATAAAATATAAAAAGTAATAGTAAAGTATAATCTAATATATTATATATAATTATAATACTAGAAACTTTATAATATATTTTCAATTAATTAATGCTCAGCAGAAGACTATTAAAACTATACTAAATATAATTATAAATAAAAAAAATATAACTCTATTATTATAAATACCTGTCAAGGATCTTGCTATAAAATTATTAAACCCTGTAAATTATTATATTTTAATATAATATATCAATTTATTAGATTATCTATTATAGAATTATTACTAGCAGGAGTATCATAATATAATTATAAATGTGTTAACTATTATAAATCTAAAAAAATAAAATAGATAATATAATATAAAAATATTTATACTTATTTTATCTATAATTATATTTATTATATAGATATTAATAATCTAATAAATATAAAAGAATAGTAAGATAGATAAATCTAATAATAGTTTTGTTATTTTATACAGAATAATAATATAATTTATAATAACTATTAAATTTACTTCTATAAAATATATTCTAGATATATATATATATAGATTCATTAAGATATATTATATCATTGTAGAGGGAATAGTGTGGTGATAGAACAAACAGATCATATATTAGTATTTCTAGTTGATTATAGATAAACTGTATAAGATTATTCATGGTATTATTAATCATGTTTAGAATTATTTAATATATAAAATATTGTTGTTCTTAGCTAAAATTACTATATCTGAGCTATTTTTAATTATTTAGAACACTATTAAGAACTACACCACAGAAAATAATTTATAATAATTCTATATTAAAAATCTATAAAATATATAGAATCTTAATAAGATTTAATAATTATATAATTGTATATAATTTAATTTATTTTTATATTCTAACTTTCTTTAAATCAATTCTTCTATTAATACTGCTATATAGTGAACAGATTATATACAGTAGTAAATGTATGCTATAAAATATATAAAGAAATATCTATTAATGTTAATATATTTAATTAATAATGATTTTCTATATATATTAAAAATATTATCTTTTTAATATTAGAATACTGTGTATAGTAGTCTATATAATCAATAAATTAATTAAAGATTAATAATATTTATAACTATTTATTATAAAAAATACTATATTAATAATTAAATAAAAATAATCTAATAATTTATTTTATAGTTAATGAATAAATTTTTTATATATTTTTAATAATTAGCCCTACTATTCTAGTGACAGATTAAAACTAAAATATTTAGATGATCTAAATATAATGATCTTATCTAGCTATTAAATAAAGTAGATAATAATTTCTAGATCTTAATATACATAAAAAGTATATTACAGTGTAAAATAAAGATTAATATAAGAATATAATTAATTATTAATATATATTATTATATCTTAATTATTATTATATAATAGAAATTTAATTCTATTATAAGCTTTAAAAATAATAAAGATATAAATAAAAAGAAATATAAAGATAATAAGAATAAATACTAATAGATTATTAAAAATTTTATATTAAATCTAAATACTAGCTATAGAATCTATATTAGTGAGAAAATCTATACATAAAATATTAATAAGATTTTAGAAATAATTATTAATATAAAAAAATAATTTTGATAGGCTAGTAAACAGTGATATTAGTTTCTAGATTTCTTGTTAACTGCTTATGCTAGTATAAAGTAGTGATATATATTAAATTAATAGTATCAGATTATACTTAAGATAGCCTAATAATAAATAATATAATAGACTGATCTAATAGTTCTACTATATTATATTATTAGATTAATAATTTAATTTTATAATATCTAAGGACTGACTATCCAGATAATTATAGATAATATATTATAGATCTTAGAAATAATAAAAACTAATAATAATAAAAGCATAATTTTTTTAATATCTGTAATATAGGAGTAAGTCAGAATATTTATTATAATAGTATTAATAGTATTCTTATAATAAGATATATAGTAAGAATACAAGACTATTAAGATTATCTATATGTTATAAAATTTATATTAATCATTAAAAACTATATAGATTATACTAATAACTTTTAAATTTATTATTATTAAAAGATTTTAGATCTATCTAAATTATTTATAAATCTAATATTAACTTGACTAGATCATTATTAATAAATATTATATTTTATTGGATAGCTAAGAAAAGTATTAACTAAAAATATAAATATTATACTAATTAATAATAATTAACTGTTCTATAGTATTATTAATTATAATACTATCTATATTAAATAAATAATAACTATTATAACTATTATAATTATTTAAAAATATTATTTAGTAATTTTATAATTTATATACTATATAGTTTAATATTATTTACTAGATTTAATCTGTTAAAATAAATATTAAAAAAATTATAATTATAGTATTTATCTATATATATAAATAGTGATAGTATTTTTAAGATAGAAAGATTATTATATACTGATAAAGGACTAGATAGATGAAGATTATAATATTATAGCTAGATTATTCTAAATATTATGATTAAATAGCAGAAAAGACTAAATAATAAGTCTTAAAGATTTTTATACAATTATTAATAGAAATAATAATTATAACTATTAGTATATTTAATATTAATATTAATATTTTTAATATATAATATATTATTTATATTAAAATACTAGTATTATTATATAATTATAGTTAAAAAAATAATTAAACTGGATAGAATAGATAAAGCAATAAAACCATTATTATTATATTATATATCTTCTGCATAACTGGTTAGAATAAGTGGAAAGCTGGGATATATAAAAACTATAAAACTATGCAGAAATATTTTATTAGCTACTAATATTATTATTTAATATTAAATTTATATCTAGACTTATATTATTAGTCTGAAGATTGTATTAAAAACAAAATATAATATAATTAATATTTAAATTTTACTATATTTTCTAGAATCTTATTATTCTCTATCTCTTTTAATATTATAATAAAATAAACTATATTTTAAAAATTTTTATATTAAATTATATAATAGATCTAGTTTATATAAATATAAAAAGCTTTATAGATAGATCAATTAAAAACTATATTAAAATAATAGTAGTAATAATATTCTTTTTATTATATTAAAATAGATAATATTTATCTTTTTATATATTTTTTAGAGTAATATACATATATAGATGTATTATCTATCTAATAGTATATGGAAAAGATAATATAGATTATATAAAATTAATAAAAATATATATAATTCTTGTATTATTTTATATATAATATTTTATAGATTTTCTGCTAATAATATAAAATAAATTTTTATAAAAAATAATAAATATTTACTAATTAATAGTATTAATTTTTTAATTTAATAATTTTTATAATAATTAATATAATATATATTAATCCTGATAGATATACTAAAATAGTATATTAATAAATAAAAAAGAATAAAATAGATATTAAAAAGTTTAACCAGATCTATAGCTGGTTTAGTCAGAAAATGTGCTAGAGTGAGATTAAGATTATATAATTAATCTAGATATTTTACTGATTAAATAAATTTATAATTATTAATATATAAATAAAAATAATACATTCTTAGTTTTTAATATTATAATATTAAGTGTGGTATATAAATATAGAGATTATTTTATTATTAATTAAAAAATTATAAATAAAAGAATTAATCTAAAAATATATATATTAATTTTATTAATAATTAAATATAATTTATAAAATTAATTATTAAAATTATTATTAAATTATTCTACTAAATATTCTATTTAAAAATTAATCTAATATAATAAAGAAATCTATATTATTTATTTATACTATATAATCTTTACTAGATAGTTATATCAGCTGTTCTAGTATTAGATGGTTCTAAGTGTAAGCTTAAAATTAATAGAATTAGACAATAAAGTATACTCTAATCTTAATAGTATTAATAAATATACCAATTATAGCTTAGAAAACTATATCATTGATAGTAGTAAGAATAAAAAACTTATATATAAATATATAATAATCTTTCTATATAGAGTGAAATCTGAATGATAGTTTTTTATCTTAATAATTAATTTTTTATTAATTATTAATATAAGTATAAATAAATATAGATATTCTATCTATACTGTTTATAGCTATTAATATATATATAAAAATAATAGAGTCTTGGATTCTTTATTAATTAAGTTTATTTCTATTAAAATTAGATAAACCAGATTATATTTAGTTAGTGATTGACTAGTTTTTATATAAAATTGTCAAATATTATATATAAAATAATCTTTCTATAAGTGCATTTAGTAGTAGTAATAGACCTTCATAAATAGATATTACATAATAATATTGGCACCATCAGATAGA
>JAMAFV010000045.1:0-32013 GCA_023625935.1 Eurotiales sp. R13A2
ATTATCTTTTCTCTTACTCTTCCCTTCTATTTTTAGATTTTTTATTTCTATAAAAAATCATGCCATGCTGACATTAAGATAAAGGGCTGCTTTATGTAACTATTTAATATAGGTCCAACTTCCAAAAGTCTAGCACTCTGTTAGTGATTTTTAGATTTATTAGTTAATACTCCACACAATATTTTATTTAAAGAGAATATCATCTAGGGTTTTTATAATATATTATAAAATTAGTTAGAAATGTAGGTGTTATTAGCTTTGTATCTGTTTCTCATATTCTGTATAGAAAAGCATTTCTTTTGAGAGAAAAAGGATTTAAAAAATATAATTAATAGTTATAATAATTAATAGATTAAAACAGAGCTTATATATAGTTTAAAACCACAATCAGACTATTTATAAGGCTTGAAGTGGTTGACATTTATAGAATACTAGCAATAAAAGCTGGGAATTAATTTGGATAAAAAATTCTACTATGCAGTATAAGAAGATATGTATTTTCTATATTTAATTGTAGAAATTAAATGTGGGAACCAGGCTCTGGATTATGCTGATTAGCAGAATATGTATAGCATGTGTATCACTCTCTGAGCTGTAGTAAGCCTAGTGCAAGCTACTGGTTGTCTGGAAGAGATGCATTAGCAAATGCTTGGATTTTTGATATCTCATGACTCTGCGAGTGTTTGAATCTATGGATACTATTCTGAGATTATTAAAGACAGAATCAAGTATTATTGCTGACTAATGAAGTAATTTAATCTGTGGACAGAGGTGAATAAATAGGTATGTTATTGCTTTGTAGAGAACCTTGATGGTGAATTCCTTCTTATTTATGTTAGGCGATTAATGAACTTTCTAGAAGAGATTCCCGACCCGCAAGACATACCCCTGGAGCTGGATGTTGATGTTGATTTTGGTTCCCAATCACGAATGGCGTCTTAGGAATATTCGTCATATAGTCGGGCCCCATCTTCACAGACTCGGGGGCTACAGCCAGAGCTTCGAAACATGATTCAGACCTTGCAGCAGCAATTAGACGCACAGAAGGCGCGGGAAGAGAAGCAAGCGGCAGAGCAGAAGGCGCGGGAAGAGAAGCTTCTCGCTCAGTTGGAACAGCAGAGGGTAGAACAGAAGGCGCGGGAAGAGAAGCAAGCGGCAGAGCAGAAGGCGCGGGAAGAGAAGCTTCTCGCTCAGTTGGAACATCAGAGAGCTCAAATGGAGGAGCAGAGAGCAGAATACAAGGCACTACAAGAAAGACTTTTCAAACTATTTGAACAGAAAGGAGAATAAAGTTGGTCCTCATATACTACAATCAAAATTTACTCGTATCGTCGTCTAAATTACTCTGCAAATAAGGCTATGAACGATAATAACAAGATGCAAAAGAACATGGAATTACTACAAATGCACAACAATGGGTTGATGGCAAAGCAATATAGGTTCCTTTTATGTGTACAAGTCATCCATCTTACTAGTATTAATGAATTCCTCGACAAATTTGTTGTTCGCTTTCATTGCTTTTTCCAGATGGGTGAACGTCACCCAACTCTTCTCGACTGCGGCTAGTGCTTGCGCGATGGACGTCAGATTTTTGATCTGTCTCAAAGTAGGTCAGCTAGTGTTACGGTAAGTGGTAATTTGTTACTTGCCTCTCGACCGTTGAGCTTCATTGACTCTAGACGCTTGAGGTCACCGCGTTCGATCGTAGCGGATCCGTGAGGGGTACAAGCCTGCAAAAGAAAACTTTCCCAGATCTTCCGCCGCGAATCCCTGGTTAATTCTGGATATTTAATCTTCAAATGAATTCGACTCAGAATCGCTTCGTCGAACTCCATCAAACGGTTGGTGGTCAGAAAGAGAACCCCCTCGTAGTATTCGAGTTTCCGAAGGAAGATAGTCACAAGGCGATTGTGAGCACTATGGTGCGAGGCACGCTTCTCCATAAATACGTCCGCTTCATCTATCAGTAGAATCGTATTGAGATGCTTCGCAGTTTCAAAGATGCGATCGAGAGTAAAGTCCAGTTGCCAAGGATCGCCATGGTCAGCAATTAGGTCACCGGCCGAAACCTGATATATTAGTATTGAATTGAAAGGCCATACGAATGAGCACCACTTACTGAATAAAGAGGAACCTTGAATCGCTCAGCCGTCGCCTCAACGGTGAATGTTTTGCCGACCCCGGGCACGCCACTGGAACCTGTTAGACATGGTGCCGTCTTTCGAAATAGAATGATCTTACTAGAAGAGAACGTTGAGACCCCGTCCCTTTCCTTTGATGAAATCATCAAACACTGTATCTCTGTCACGACACAGCCGAGAGGTTGTAAGTGATAGTAGTAGTTCCCTTGCGTCTTCTGGGATCTGCAAGTGGTCGAATGAAGCCGGGGACCATTCCACGTCTTTTAAGTCACCCACAGCACATTCCACTGTTTCAAAGTCGTTAGAAAGTCACGTGGATTACGGGCGAGGGGACTCACGAAATATCTTCTCATGAAAGCTGAAGCAACGGACCGTTGGACAACAAATAAGAAACTCATCATCTGTCATCGAGTCACCTTCTGTTCTTCTGTCTTTTAACTTCTCGAGTTCCTCTCGATGTTCTATCTCTTGTAAAGAGATATCGTGGAAAGTGAAACCGTCACCCCATCTGTCAGAGACGCGCGGTCGTCGGTAGTTCGGCTCCATTTTACGAAACAAACCAGCATCAACCGCAACACGACTGTCAATAGTCAGTGCCTGTGGTTTACCATTTTTCATAATGAAGGCTTTGCCTTTACAGTGTCAGATTGGGGTTTTGTTGCCACGGCATACAGTCAACTCGCGGAACTTACGACCGCATTCCACAAGGGTCTGGGTGATCTGGGAGTGGTCACGATGGTATGGAAGTGGAAATGCATCTAGAGTGTGAATCGGTTTGCGTCCGCGAAATTTGGCGATAGCCAGCTCCATCCCCACCTCTCCGAATTGATGACCGTCATTGTCAAGATAATGGCATTCGAGAACGAAATATGTGGCATTTTTATTCGTGACCTCTTCGGCAGCATCAAATACCAGACATCGAGGTTTTTGAGAGCCTAGACACTCAGTATACACATGGCATCCCGGTTTGAAGAGATGTTCGAGAAGGTCATAAGTGATCTCCGCGTCTTTTAGCAATGGTTCGAGGCTTTCCACCGTGGGAGCGTAGGCGGTCTTGAGATGGCTAATGAGTAGGTGAAGATGTTTGTAGCTGTTCGAGTGTATTCCATCACTTTGTGATTTACTGGCAGTCCGGGCCCAAGCTAGCTGCTCCAACTTGCACTCCAACTCTGGCAGGAAATGGAATAGAATTTTCTGCTCAATCTGACTCAAGATTAGCTTCTAGTTTTTTCTGAGTCACTAATCTACTTACTGATGGTTTGGCTTTCTTGATGCTGACAGTCCTCACATTCTTTAGCATCTCCCCCAAGACATCGCGCAGAACTTCTGACTTCACATTGATGTATGTGGTAGACTCTTTGGATTTTTGTTCTGGGAGAAGGTGAGATTAAATATTTTGTGGAGGCAGACTGTGTATACCAATTCTTTCCCAGACAACAAAGTCGTAGCCAATCTAGTTGTCGATTTCTGGTTCAAGCGAATCCATAATCTTATACGTGGATCCCTTCTTGTCCCAGCTAGTTGGCTGTCAGCAGCGCTTGGCAGATATCAGAGTGAAGCCATATATTTCTATAACCTTTTTGAACTTGATAACGCGGTCCTCAGATGCTTCCAACCCTGCAGCTTCCGACTTTGAAGGTTTGACGACTGTGTCAAAGGACTGCTGATCTTGAGTAGCCTTTAGAAGGACCTCCAATTGTTTCGTGATGGAAGGTGACTGGGAGCTTTCTGGGGACTTTTTCATGTCAGATATCAGTCCTTGAATTGCATTGGCTATCAGTTCATTGTCCTTCTTCATTTCCTTTGAGGAGAAGTTCTGAATTGGAGTATTTGGAGGTGTGAACGCCTGAGCATGTGGAAGGACTTGTGGTTCCTGGGTACTGGAGGCCATGACGAAAGGTTTTGAGAAAGAAGAATGCTGGATGTATCAGATTCCTTGCTATAACAGAAGCAGCTTAAGTATCACAGGCGACGGAGATGGGAATTGAGGGAAATGTGCGTCCTTTTATAGCTGTGGCGGAGATCTTGACGCGCCTAAGTTACTGCAGTTTCAATGAGTCTAGACTGATGCAGTTTCTGAATGTTCCACTCGGTTCGCTGTTTCAATGCATCCAACCTGTATATCAAGCTGCTTTGATACCCGCTATCTAATGTTAGTTCACACCAATTGAGAGCTTCTTCCGTCCACTACCCTGACCTACTTAGGTAGTACCCTTAGCAGCTATAGCTAGATTAATCCTTGCTCGTGCAGTCTGATCTGCATCGATTGAGCTATGATA
Source organism: Eurotiales sp. R13A2 (assembly GCA_023625935.1). NCBI lineage: Eukaryota > Fungi > Ascomycota > Eurotiomycetes > Eurotiales > Eurotiales sp. R13A2. Next base: position 4,421 of record JAMAFV010000045.1, read on the forward strand.
CGTCTGATCACGCTGGCCAACACGCTAGCTTTGACTGAAATGAAACGTTATGAAATGTTATGAAACATTATTAGATCACCATTAAAAGTTGAAACAAATTGAAATATAATGAGATCTTTCAAGCTATACGAGCACTTCAGAGAGAATGAATTGAAACAATATGAAATAATATGAAACAATATGAACAATATCAACCAGATCAGCCAAGTATCATCGCAAGAGTACAACTGTAGTCCAACATCTCGATGTTATATGACATTGGTCATTAGATATGCTCAAAAACTGTGGATCGCAAATATAGACATATATATCTCAAAAAGAGTATTAAAAATGTGTGTAGATATATATTTGTTGTTTATCTATATCATGGCGCTCTCTATTGCCCACCAAGATGTCATGATTTTTTTAATATTCACTATAAGCTTTATTATTATAAGAGTTTTTTGTGCAGCATTTTGAGTAATCTGTATCTACTGATGTTAACTGGTGAATCATCAGTATATGGTTATGGATCTGTTATTGTCTATGTTATTTCTTGTTCCTGTTCTCCTTGTACCAATTCTTATTGAATTCATGCTGAAGAGTTGGGAGTTTAAAGGTATGAAATCCATTTTTTCTTTCTATGCTGTACCAACATTAATAAAAATAAGGCCAAGCTATGGAAGCATATTATCTTCCGCTAGGACTCTGTCTAGCATTCCCGGTATGCCTCGAGGTCTGTATCCCTGCGTCAAGTAGCACACGTCCTTTACTTATTCTCAGACTCTAGTTCATTCAGATTGTTGCTCTGTTGGAGGTATTTCCAAGTATGGTGCAGAAACTTTGTGTATTCTATCCAATTATATCATTCTTGTGGAAATCCTTTATTTCATTGGCTGGGCCATTCCTCGACTCTTGTTTAGTCTGTTCGAACTTATTGTCTTAGTTCATTGATTATGCTATTATTGGTACTATCTGGTTCTGGCTTGCTAAAAGAGCTCAATTTAGGAAACAATTTGCATGGCATCTCCTTGGGTTTGCAATATTGTGCTCTCTGATGTTTGTGGCTATGGTCTTTTCTTTTACATCACAGACAGCATGGCTATGTCTATGTGAGGTAATGCTCTCAACCCACCCCATGGATAGTGTGTCTAATGGTTGGTCATAGGCAAACATAATAGTGACGATTATATGGTCATGCAGACACTGGCACAATTTACCGGGAACCAAATACGAGAATGTAGTATAATTTAGACATTTGATTTCATGATCCTGCTATGTTCTCTTTCATCTTCATTAGTTTCACGTGGGCGGCAGGCATGCTTACTATACCGATCCGCGAAAGCGGGGTGAAAACAAGATTTTGATTTAATGAAACATAATGAAACAATATGTAATGAGATAAAATTGGTCCAAATGCACCCAGCAAAAGCAAATATAGATTATACCCTGAACAGCCGCACCTGAGAAACTGATTAGTTTAAGAAATAAATATCTGGGATAGAGAACGACAACTTTGTACTTCAATCTAGTATGATTGTTTTATATTTTATGTTTCATTATAGATCTTTGTGCGATCATGCCAGTTGGGTATTCATCAAGGTGAATAAAATCACATGATAGGTAGCTCCTTCCTTCCGTGCCTAACTTTAACTGCGGTCGCTTCCCCGCTAACATTCATGAGAAAAAATTTCAAAGAGAACGAAAGCTTTCTCCTTTTTTTCGATTTCTGATATAACATGACTGGTAAGATAGGTAAGAATCAATCTGAGGCTTTCCAAACATTGCTAATCATGATTCTGGCAAAGGTTCGTTTTGATTGAATTCGCGGGTTTGACCACTGGATATCTATGAGGACTACGCAAGTATGAGTGAGGGTTCACATTTTCGAAAAACAACATCGGTGGATGACCGAGAACTTGAGGAGGAGGTGAAACAAATCTCAGTATGTCTCAAATACAAAATTTGATTCGGTGCCGGTAATAATTTATAGAACGTGGATGTCATCCTCGAGGATAACCAGTTTACTGGGAAATATGTGAATGCCGATACAGCCTTTGCAATTCTTATAGATGAGAATGGTGGTAAAGGGGCAGTTCACACCCAAGTTGGTACTGGCAAGGTGGATATTCTTCCTACAGGACCAAATTCAGACAAAGGGTTTAGAATTTTGCTTTTGGATGAGGGAAGGAAGTGCTTGATTCTAGGCAAGCCGTCAATTCGATGCTTCCAAATTCGTCATGCTTGAACTTGAAATTTCCCACATGAACAAAAAACTAAGTTCCATTGACAATTCAACCTTAACACTCATTCCGGCTGGCAACTCGAGATCAATATAAATAAAAGGCGGAGCAAGGTTCAACCATGGATATGTTAGATGCAGGTTCGGACTGCTGAGCTCAAGCAGTTCGGAAAGAGTTTGCAGTTGCGGAAATTCGGCTTGATATTTGGAGAGGAAAATTTGTAGCTGGGACGTATGGAATGGTATTATCTCTTGATCAACTGAGGCTAAAACGTGATTTTCTTCAATACCTTAGTGCCATTAGTACCTTCACTGTATATATTATGGAACCTAGATATTCGAACCTAGATTCTCGGGACTTTCTATCTCTCGTAGATCTGGATTCCGTTGCGCTAGCAGGGTGTCGCCTAGATCCGAAGTATCTTGTGGTGAAGTTTGGGACTTTTTTTGATGTAGAGGTTTCTGAGCTCGAAGCCGCTGCTTTCGCTTACAACCTGTATATTTGGTTAATCATTGCTCTAAATTAAACCTCCGTGCAAATACCTAGGTGACCAGCATCAATATCTTTTTTCACGCGATCAATCTGGCGTAATGCTAATGACTCTAGTGCCTTTGACACTGGATGGTCCTTGAACCAGGTTTCAAGTCGGGGGAATAGGTCGTCGTGCTTTAGATGGCCTAATCGTGAAGGAGTGTTCGTTGATGCTACCAATAGGAATTCACCATTGCCAAGAGACAATGCATTCCTGAGATGTTGCTGAGCCCGATCATATCTGCTTGATGTAGCTCGTGAAGCACCTACGCTCGTGTGACCATGCTCAACAAGGACGAAGGCAGATCGGAGGTTGCTATATTGCTTTGCATTCAAAAATGACTTATCTCGGTCTAGTGCCGCTGTTGTTTTGGAAAGTAACTCGAAGAACTCATCCGGCGTCGTCATGGTGCGCAAATGAAAGCAAAATGAAACAAAATGAAACGAAGTGAAAGTGAAAGTGAAATAAAACTTTTAGTGCCACAGACGCAGTATTAATAGTTATGAAGTGGTATGTGGGGCTAAAATTACACGTAGTAGTGAGTATGCACCAATAAAGTTGTCTAATAGCTTGTAATGATCACATGCGTGCGATTCATGACTCCACTTGAAGCACAATAGTATGCACTAATATAAAACAATATGAGATGATATAAGACAAAAAGAGATAGTGAGATGAGGACAAGGCTGCAGCCTGTGCGCGAATAGCTCCCTCTTTAACCATTTTTGCAGAGAATAAACAGCGGTAAGTCAAATTAGAACGACCGTCACACTGGGTGTCTTCTCATGCTCAGCATGTCTGCCTAGAATCCATAATAACTACCAGCCAATATCATCGATCGAAGGGACGAGGCTGTGAAAAATGTAGTATCTTACGCTGCGTGTGATGCATGGACCTGATCTTGGCCACGAAGAAGCAGGGCAATGCAGCACCTGTTGAACACTGCAGTAGCTGAGAGCTGCCTCTGCCGGCAAATGTATAAATAGCAGATAATAATCCTCGACTCATTCTGTCACAACATTATCCTCTTGACCGATCGATCGTTGATAGACACTCAACCATTGAGACAATGACGGCCGCAACGACTTTAGCTACGCCAGCCATCCCTGGCCTTCATAGTCCCTTCACCGTGGATGACATGAACACGTCTAGCATCACGTAAGTTGAGATAACACTAATCAATTCATGCTAACATATGCCCGTCATTGAAGGTACAATGGCCTCCCTCGCATTCACTCTGAAATGCGCATCAATCCGGACCATGTCAAACAGCTTGAAGCCATTATCACCTAGCACAACCTGCGTGGGAAGCTTGGCATCCATCTACTTCACAAATATGATGATATCGCAAGCGGCAAGGTGAATCTTGAGATAAAGTTAAAGACTATCCCCGGGAAATAGATCAGGCCTGTTTCTATTAACTCCCTTGATCTTAATCAAATTCACGGAGTCATCTTCAAGTTTGCTGCAGAGAGAAATGTTCTTATTCTGTACAAGTTCGCCATGGGACCGTCGCCTGTCTCTACAAACAACGTCGTCAATGACTGCGTCAAACACATCTGCCGTTATATCGCCACATATGGTCTGGTCAATACGATTGCGCTCGAGTTCTTGGAGTCAGTCAGAGATATCCAGTCCGTAGAACCTAGTGCCGAATTTGAAACCGGCAACAGAACCGTTATAGTGCCCCAGTCCATGGTACACGCCGTAGAACTTGTCGCTACGGGCTGGCCCGATATTCGCCAACCATTCGACCCCGATTCCGAACCTGCACCGGGCACTCATTGGGCTCCTGTGAAGGTGGGAACTAAGGAGACCCACAGGGTGTTTGTGGACCAGGTTGAGAATGAAACAGAGCTGCTGGATGAGTTGGCCCGCCATGGAGTTCTGAAAGTCTGATATATTTATCTAAACTTGCAGCTAAGACAAGCCTGGAGAAGGATATAGCATGGGATCATATTTATTACATTTATCACACTCATTTGTACTATCGTCGTCTTTTTTCAATAAGCTATCTAGCTAGCTTGTATTCAACAGCACTATCTTTATATAGCAACAAAACTATCAAATATGTGCGGTATATCAAGATATCTTATCCATAAAGTTACTGAGTAATATATGCATGTGAATCCCTGTGGTCACGCTTAAAATAATCGACCATGGAACCATGAGGATCCATAGCAAGATACTTACCTTTCGTTAACAATGTAAATACCAGTCTACTTAACAAGAGCTCCCCGCTAGTGTTGATCATAGATGGCGGATCTAGAGAAAGCATAACGCCTCGAAATACACAATTGCCTGGTCCTTTTCTTCGAAGCCATGTGTCTGAAATAATCCAAATAGCCTTACAACTTCAATTGAGTGGCAATCTATTTCTGAGATGCTCCCAACCTCCAAGTAGAATGTCGCCCAGAAATGCTTTTGGAGTCTAAGATGGTTCAGATGAAAATGCCAACTAGTCATAGTCTGAACGCCAAGTAGAGTCTCAAGTCCAACAAGAGAAACACCAAATGGCGCAATTATGCCATCAGACCAATCAACAATGCCAGTAATGTGACCTGTAGTTTCATCCACGTGGATGTTGTTCTCCAAGAGATCGTCATGTTGGAAAGCCATAGGATAGTCGGGACGGAAGAGAAGTGGAAGGTCCTGTCGGACCTCGTCCAACTTGGCTTGCAACTATTCGGGCAAACCTCGGGAGACTTGGTCAAGGATCTCATGGTACTCGTCAAGTAAGCCATGGGGCTGTTCAACGTTCGGCCTGTTGTTCCATGCCGTAGCAAAAAATCTAGTCTTCCAATCAATAAGTTGTTAGTAGAGTAAATGTTAATAGACAAACCTTGCAAGGTCCTCCACAGTTTGATATAAACGCCGTTCCATCCTAAGATCAAAGGCGAAATATTGACAGCGAACCCGACAAAATGCGGGCCCAGAGATAAGATCCCAAACATAGACGTGGACATCCCCTAACCTAGTGCTAGAGAGCTTGCAGTTGGGGACAAAATTGCCATAGGATTGTCTTGCAAGCTTAATAAGTTTCAAGTCCAATTTTTTGGACCGAAATTGGACCACCTTGGAGGCGTGATTGGAGTTGACGGCTTTTACTGTATAGCTGGTCGCACCTTGTACTGGCGTTGGAATAACGGGACAGCCTAGTATATCAGCGGCAAGACGATCACAGTCATCGCTTGTAGTAGGACCATGCCTTTCGAAAAATTGGAATATCTGAAAGGCAGATAATTTGTCATAACTAGCCGCCTCAGCTGCATACTTGGAGATATCCATAACGAGGCTCGTGATAGTTGGGTCCAAAGTTCGCCCTGAATCAGCGAACGAACAACTGGCAGAAATCTGCACGTGATTTGTTTCAATCACATGGTAAACTGCTCCTGTTGGACGATTTGTGGGGCCATACGTTGAGGCAGCGAATCGCTTACTAGGAACGCCAATTAGGCAGTATGAGGTCTCTATTCGCTTGCTTCCAGGAACAGTCCACGCAGGAACTGTTAGCCAATTTATATACAAATACAGAGCAAATACGCTAGCCAAATATGTTTCCACGTAATCCAATGAGCATCGTCTAGTCGCTGGGAATAGGGGTAAAGCAGCGTTGCTTATCGAGGATTCTTCACCGCTGCGTAATTCGGCCTCCTGATTGGTCGTATAAGCCGTATAAGCCGTAGAAAGCGTATAAAGGTCTAATCCGGCTAGGTTAGTAAGCCTGCTTGGCGGCAAGGCTGATATATCACGTGATTCCGTATGTTCGCTGACAATCCAATTACATCACGTGATATTTTTAAGTTCGCGTGGATAAGTGCGGAAGAGTGATGTGCATATACAAAGTCTGTATGAACATGAATTCCTTCACTAAATTTTTGAATATATGTACGCCTCGTGTCATCCTCTCAGAAATATTTTTATAAAGCGCTTCAGCCAACCAACCGATCAGCTCTCCGATTTCTAGATACAATATCTAGACTGGGCTACAATGATGCATGGCCGGCCTTTCCCAGATTGACATGGCTGGGACGCGAATTTTAAAGGCGACGGCTCTGCTGCGGCATAAAGAGAACAGTGCCTACAATCCCTAAGGGCTGGTCTATAAGGATTGGAGAAAAGGACTAATATCTAGACTAATACTATCACAAAGCTTATTATTATATAACATCCTTAATTTTATTATACTGCAATATAATATCTGCCTCTATCTAATAAGAGAATCACTTTTTAATTTTTAGCTAAAAAAGATTATTCTCTTTCAGCTATATTAAATAAATATTCTTTTTTTCTGTTTAGCTCTTATCACACAGAGCTTTCTAGACTATTTATAAATCAACTTTCTATATCTGAATTAATTCTGGTGTATAGCTTATAAGATTAAATACATCTTTTTTTAGCTAATTATCCAAACTTTCTTTTTTCTCTATCTATAAAAAAAAATATAGAATGCAGTCTAAAAAGACCTTATAGATGAGTATTTTTTGGTGAATTATTCATAAATCTAGAAGTGTCAAGATTTTTAACTCTAATAAAGATTTAATCTCTATCCTTAATCTAGACTAATCACTATCTGTAATAAAAGTCTATTTTGATTTTTTTATTAGTTAATATTTGTTATCCATAATCTCAGTCCTATAAACATAATTACTATTATTAGAGTTATTAGAATAGTTACTATTATTAAAAGACTTTAATCTATCCTTTTATTTCTTACAAGACACATGGTATAAGCATCATAATAACTTCAGTATACATAGATTAACAGATAATACAATAGAAATAATCACAATAATAGTACTCTTTATATATAAACAGAATCTTTATAATATACTAGATATTAACACTAGCAGAATTTAAAAATAGCTAGAAGCTATTTTATTAATCATTTAATTATTTTAATATAGATCTAAATCATTTTAATTATTACTATTATAATTCTGGATTATAGTACTAGCCTCTAGCTCCAGACTCTCACCCAAGGCCATGCCCAAAGAATAGCAACTTAAATCAAGCTTATTATCTATATTGATGATAGACTGGCTTTCATTAGCAAACTCTCAGCCATATACACTGACTGATTGGATTAAAATCTCTACAGACTGGGAAGTCATGGCTGAGTTGCTAATATGTGATATGTTTATATTATTAATAAGATCTGTATTTTCTATTAGAACTATCTTTAATAATTCTATAATATTAATTATTTTTAAACTCTTAATTCTACTCCCTGATCTGTAATCTATTTGGACTTGGTTAGTCTTTTATATACTCAAAGACAGCTTAATAAGTAAAAGGATACTACTGTAAGATACTTAAAACCTATTTGATTCTATACTGTGAGTTATTTAGGCTGTCACCTCGTGGACTATTCAAGATAGTATCACCTTGATGAATCTAACTGATGTAACTGCCCAGGACTTCTGGTTGTGGTGTGCAGGGAGCAAGCCATTGGTATGATCTGAGTAATGTCCCACCATATCAGCATTTTCTTAAAACCTATTAGAGGAATTGTTTTCAGATATAATGGTATCTATCAGAGGATAGTTTGCTGAAATTGAATATTAGTTCTTTGTAGCTACTGTCATGATTCTACAGCCTGAGATCCTGTATTGTAAGACCTGCAGACCCTGTACCTTTGGCAGCTGTTTTAACCCAGAACTCCCAGTTAAATTTATTTGCATCTAGAGGTATTAACAACATCTGCTGTTGACTGCTCAGGGCAGGACTAGAATCCCGTTGCGATAGATGTGATTGATTGGATTTAATACTAGGACGTGGAACGCTGTTTATAGGCGAGATCTGATTTAAATTTTCCCACTCGGCCTAAAGTAAACTCTGTGCAGAGGGCCGTGTTTCTATGTCAGGCGAAGCATCTTCTAGATTGGACACTTTTATAAACATTTCCTACATGCAAGATACTAGAACTGCTTCATAGATTGCTGAGGCTGTGACAGGATTTGATTAGTCCCGAGGAGATTGCTGACTTTGTGTATATGGTGCAGGATGGTCCACGTATACTAGTGGTTCCGCGTGGAGAATTTTTAGGTCTCTGTATATACTTTAAAAGTGATATAAACAGTCATCTGTATAATAAAAAGGGGATGTGCTTCTCAAAATGCTGTAGTCCTGTAAATGAGTTTAACAGCCATCCATATTATTGTGAGAGATGCTAGATCCCGTTTTATGTTTGATACAATGTCTCCGTCAGTAAACCATTCCTGCACTAATTCGAGCGAGAAATACGTAGATCCTGGCTGCACGGTAGTGTAGAGATCCTGGATGCTGGTCGACCTGTAGTGATGTAACTCTACTACGTTTACGCCTCTTTGATGTTAAATGGTCGTATCCTTAGTAGCTCTCTATGCTTGTGGTCATCTTTCAGTGCAATACGGTCACCTTGGTAGCTTCTTGGTATGGCACAACGGAAATTTTACAGACAAATGTAATATTTGGTGAGAAGAGCCCAGGTGTGTTCTTGTTTCATCTGTCGCTGCGTGTAAGTGGGCCTTGCAAAGACGGCAAGAATGAGACTTTGAGAGAGATAGAGGAATGAAGCTGATTCCCCAAGAACAAGAGGCATGCCGATGCACATTGTCTGTGTTTATGTACAGCAAACTGCCATTCACTTCTGAACTCCATATATAGAGGACTCATGGTTCCCTACAGCTAGTTTTGACCTGCTCCGAATGCTGTCGGACTATCATTCTTTCATTCGCTGTCCGGTTCACCATGGTTGATTCTCAGCGAATTCTCCCCCTAGCGTTCTTGGTACTTGGGATACGCCCATGACACTCGCGATGATAGAAGCTAATGATCCTGGTCCAGGTTATTACATGGTGTGGTTGTGCCCACACAACACTATTGGCGGTTGCCCAATTTATACTTCATTGCACAGTGCCACAGTCCCAGCCATGGACCCATTGCCTGAACTTATTAGAACTACCATTTCTTCTTACTCACACAGCTCTAAGCATGATCCTAATAGATACTGGTTCTTTCCCCACAGTCTTATGCACCATATCAGACTCATTGCAAGCAAAGCGCACTCTTATAGATTAAAACTATAGCCTTCTACAGATGGCAGAGAATAGAGTCTTATAGTTAAATCTATAGGCATTAAAGTTGAGTAGTATATTATTACTCTAGCTGTTAATCACAGATCCCTATTCTTTTTTTCAGAGATAGTATCAGATTTTATACACAGCAACCGCTCTCACAATGATGCTATATATCACAAGTCTTCTATCACCGTTGGCAGTCTTGATTTTACTAAGAAACTATCATGATATGTTCCTCCATCCTTTATCAAAGTTTATGAAGCTATATGAGTCACATCTTGCTTATTAATACACTCTTTCTTTCCATGCCAAAGCTTTTAATGAAACTGCTTATCTATAACAAGCAAGGATTAGCCTGTCTATCAGCACTGGTCTAAACATCACTAACAATGTTATCTGTTTATTATCTTATCTTCCCCTCTACTAATCTTCTATTATGTCTACTAATAGATATTTAATTCCTATTCAGTCACTGTTATGCTGTCTAAATTTATTATAATTATCCAGTATTTAATCTCATATATATAATAGATTTAACTAACTAGTAGTTTAGCCCTATATATCTTTATCATAATAATAGATATTATTTGTATAGTCTTTATCAATTACTGATCTTACTCTCTACTACAGCTTACAATATTTTTTTTATTTGCTGTTTTACTGAGTTTAGCTTATATAATATATTATATATTTTTAATCAATCATCTCTAGTCTATTCAGCAGCTTCAAGCCCACAACTAAGCTTAGTTACTACATCCTATACATCAATAATCCAGATATATCCTTTCCAACAACCAATCAGAAAAAATATTCAATCTGTTAGAAGCAGAGCTTACCACATATTTAACACATATACTATATATTGACTTGACTGATATCAATACTTAGTATTCAAACATAAAGTAATCAGCGACTAAGAAAAGAACTTATCTCATAAAGAATAGATTAATTTATTAATAAAGACCAGATTAACCAGAGATAGGCTAATAATTATTTTATAACTACAGAAGTAAATTACCATTTTAATCTTAATCTAGAGTTATTGCTTATTATTTATAACTATCTAGTGACAACTTGCTTATTCAGAGCCTATAAAGTTTAAACTTATAATCTTTAATTTTATACTTCTCCAAAGCCTATTTCTCTTTTTTTTATCTATTTTGTTTATTTTAATTTGTTTTTACAATCTTATATCAACAACATAGTATTAAAATAGAACTTTTATAATAAAAGTTATTCTATATAAGATATATTATCCCTCTTAATTTAATTATTCTCTCTCTAAATCAGCTATTTAATTAGGTCTGCTCACTACACTCTTTAAATGCTATCTATTTGGCTTCACAAAAGATCAAGTAGGCTTAATAATGTCTTTGTATTGGGTCCTTTACTCTAAATATTATTACTATACATCAAACAGTCTATTAGTATCTTTGAGAGATACAACCCAAGAGCTCTCAGTATTTAGTATAATTTTTCACCTTGTCTACATTGGTAAGTTATTAAACTTATAGAGAGTGCTTTTTAATCACTAAACCTTATATTTTTAGACACCTATAATAACTATATATTGAATTAATTCAGCAGTAAGATGGCTCTGAATCTGATTTGATCACACCACTTCAGACTAATGATGTCTGTGATGTGAGCTTAGTGAGAATGATCACGAGAGCGTCTAGATTTAATGCTGCTATCTAGAAATACTAGGATATAAGACTAATTGCAAATTACCCACCCTGTTTGAGCTTCTATAAGTGCTTTACTCATAATACTTATTAAGAAAACATTTCTACAGAAGAATAATTAATCAATAGCTATACTCAATTATATTAGTCAGTTAATAAACAGCTATTATTAACTGGTTATATAAAATAATAATTCTTTTACAGTATTTACTGGGCGTAAAATATACTATTAATTAAATATTATATTTTACTAATTTACATGCTATTAGACCTTAAAAGTGCTATTGATATATTCTAGCATCTCTATTAAAATATTTAAGAAATTGATAATAAATTAACTATAATATTATTCATATTATTATAAGTTATATGTGTATAATTTAATAGTATATACATTATCTCTGATTTTTTCTTCTAATTTTATAATAGTCTGGGCTAAAACATTAATAGTCTTAGAAGTCTATCACTCTATCATTTCAAAACTAAAATAAATCTGCTTTAGTTGTATTCTTTCTTCTAAGTGATTATGAATTATTATAGTACTTAGTATATCTTTATTAATCTATTTTTATTATTTGGGTGAAGTATAAGAAAGTTGTTTTAAGACATTAATATTGAATAAAACCGCAGTCTGTAGACTAGATCTAATAGTAGCTATTATAAGAAGGAAAAAAGCGGCTTTTTGAATTATAATTAAGGATTGATACTATATTATCTATCATTATATTAAGCAGCTACATGATGAAATAAAGATTTATGCTGATTAAGGTTTCTTTAATATATTTTATACAGCTGATTAATTCAACAAATTTTAAGAAGATTTGATAATTTTGAAGTATCTGTCTGTTATTTAATTATATTTGATTTATTTAATGTAGTTTTGTGTAATTTTATATAATTCTCTTATGCCCTAGTTTACTATAGTAATAAATGGCGCAACATGTGGCCTATCTAGTTGGGGAGACCTGATTTATAATCAAAAGATCTGTTATCATAATTTAAAGTATAACAATTATAAAAACAAGTGTCTAAAAAACAACTCAGAATTTACAATTAGGAATTAATTATGAACAATATTTGTGCTTTCTTGGGTTGTGGGCTATCTTTCAGATTTACTCTGTTTGCTATTCTCATAGGTACTGCCGTCATACTATTTCTGACCTTTTCAGCTTGTTTTCCGGTTCCTATATAGGTTTTCACTCAACCTTTACCATCTGATGGCCAGACGCATCAATCCAACAATCTATAATACATTTGTACTTCTATCAATCTCCTGGTTCTGGATTATTATTGTTTAGATCAGGATCAAATCTATCAGTCACTATCCCCGGTCTATACTCTTCAGAATAAGATGCTAGTCATGAATATATAGTGTGCGTTGGGCCACTTCGTCTCTGATACCATCTGTTGGATCTGGTCTGCTGGTTCTCTAGCGACAGACTATCCTGTTTATCTTTTCTATCTTTCTATAGAGATACAGAGATATTTATTTCAGCGTGATTTAACTTCAAATTATGAAGATTAATAGCTAGATATGATCTGGACTGTATCTGCAGGAATTTAACAGTATAATCTACCAGCTCAGAATAATCCATTATATTCTAAATTTTATACAAAGTATCTAAAAATAATGTATAAAGGTTATTAATCAAAACAAGCCTGCTTGGATACTGTGATTTAACAGCTTTAGTACTAGTTGCTGGATAAAATCTAAAATTCTCTTCACTATACTGTTCTGATGTTTTTTAATAATAGTTCCACTGCATATCACTCCTCTCATTGATCCTCTCACTGGCAGTGGCTGGAGTGTCAAAGCCTTAAAAAGACCTGTGGCAAGTATCCACACCTTCATTTTGCAGATCTGCTTCTCCCAGATCCAGTGCCGGTGCTGATGTCGCAGGGTCCTGGCAACCATAATACTCTCTATTGGGAGAAGGCCCGGTTCCTGCGGGTCTGGAGCAAGACAGGATGCTAGCATCTATCAATAACAGTTAATTAGAGGCTCAAATTGATGAATTCTAGATCAACAATAGCATAACAGATGTGGCTGGACGGCAGGCTGGAGCAATCGCAGAGCCTGGAAGGGGATGATTCTCTACAAGAGACATCGCCGGTCAAGGCCGTGACTTGTTTAGACCCTCTAGATTTTTCTGTAATAGAGACTTCTATATTTGAATTTTCAGTATAATCAGGTATTTTTAAAAGAACCTCTATCCTTTATATATATTATAAAAAAATCAACATATTAATGTATATTTAGAAGATATTAAATGAAGAAAATATCAAAAGCTTTATATATAATTTTTCTGAGGTATAATACCATACTGTATTCAATGAGCTTGAATCTAGTAGAAATCATCTCTTATTTAGGACCACTGCTGTCTTCTGTTTCTCTGTATCATGGAATACCTGCTGATATTTCCTTCTATATCACATCAGCCTTTAAATCATATTCCTGTACTGCTACTACCCTTGTGTCTTGTCTGTCCTGCTGTGGTAAAAAGTAGATAAAAGAAGGTTTTACTTTTCTGACTATAAAATACAGATCAGAAGGACAGCAGATGATGCTAAATCTATCCTATTATTAGTCACATCACTCCTACAAGTGTAAACTTATAGGTGAAGGTCATCATGGCTATTGTTCTACATCCCAATAGACCATATTGACCGAGCCTTGCCTCAAATAAGCTATCGAATGGCTGGATCAGGGGATTGCCACTCATAACATCCCCCCCAAACTGGCAGTTTACTTCCTGGATCAGAGGCTTCTCGATCTGGGTGCATCTATGATTGCCCTCTATGGTAGCCTCTAATAGGTCTGCAGAGCGCCTCTAAAGCAGCACTGGAGATCTCAATATAACCATAATAGGCAATCAAAATTACTGGTTCAAGGGCTTCTTGACCTCTGGATAGCCAGATGCGGTACTGTGGTTGTCTGATGGGGCAGGAGTCCTGCCCCATCCGGAAACAGGGCCTGTCCTGGGGCCGCAGCGCACCGCAGCGCAGATTATAAAATAAAAAAAGAATAACAATAAAATATTTAATCTGTAACTATTTATTATTAATTAATAGATATTGTTTAAAGTTATTATTATTATATTATAAGATTAATTCTAATTATAAAAGTTTTGCTTGAAGTATTATTAAAAATGTTGAATTCTAACAAATTATTATATTAAGTATTATTTTTAATGAGGTTATATAATCACATTATAATTTTTTAAATTAATTTTTATATGCAGGACTGTTCTGGATTTTTTTATTAAGTTATTAAATCTAAAACATAAAAATAATCAGTATTATGTTATCTAGTAATATTATTTTTTTATATTTTTATAAATGCTATACCATATTTGGTTAAATCAGTAGAAGATATTATTTCATTATTTTTATTCTTGTTATTCTCTTTATATGTATTATTTAGTTTTAATTACTAAATAATATTAATTATAATCAACTGAATAATATATATAAGATATAGTAATTAATTTTGTTCTATATTTTAATTAATATTATCTTTTTTTAAATGATCCTTTAATATACTGATTAATTATTATTTATTATTATTTATATTATTAATAATTAAAGTAAGTAATTAATTATATATTTTAAACTTTTTTAAAATATTATAAATAAATAAGACTATAAACTTACTAATATAAGAATCAAGAATATACTTAAATCTAAATAATATCTTATAATGTTCCTATATTTTATTAATATAAAACCCAATAATTCCAAGAAATAAAAAATTATTAGGATTTATCTATATATTAAGTACCAGTAAAACTTTTATTAAAGAGTTAAAATCTTTAAATAATTCTCTTTTAATATTATAAGAGTATTATTAAACTAATTTCTGTATTTTTTTCTAATAAAATATTTAAATTAAGAGATTCAACATATTTAATAAGATTTAAAATTCAGTGTTTTTAACAGTACAGAAAGAAAAATTTAATAAAATAATTATTTTTATAAGCTGATGGAGAAAATTTTTAACAGAATTTAATAGGACTATTTAGTAAGAACCAGCAATAATATATAATAAATTTTAACAACTTTTCTTTATTATCTAGAGTAAATAATATTATTAAGAATTATTATTTTATACTGATTAATAATATATATATTTACTTACATAAGAAATATCTAAATCAGACTAACTATCAGTTATCAAATCTAATTAAAATCTTTTACATTTAAGAGATTATAAATATTTTATCATACCACTAGAACCATATTTATAATATATTAGATGTTTTAAAAGTGTATAATTATAAAAACACTACACAAAAGATAGACTAGTTGCAAGAGCAGCAATCTGCTTATAATTATTCTATATTTTAGCTCATCTTTTGCTTGCCTATTACAGATATTAATAATTTAAATAATATTAATTCTTAATTTTTTAACTAGTAATTGTTTAATTCTATTATTTAAAGAAATTATTTTTATATTTATCCTTATATTTCATATATTAATTATTATAAATTAAATAAATAAATAAGTTTTTAAATAAAAAATTAAATAATAGTAATAGTCTATTTATAGATAAACTTAATAATAGAGACAATAAAGGAACTAATTCAGTAAAAAGATTATTTCTAATATCTGAGAATAGATAAAATAAATTAATATTTATATTTAAAATAATAGGATCTTGAGATTTAGAATCTATAATTAATAGATTATTATATATAAGATATAGATAATAATAGATTATAATATTAATAGAGGAATTCACTAAAATAATAATATTATTATATTAGAATAAGATTAAGATATTGAGTCTAAGAGATAGTATAGTATAAAACTTCTAACTAAGATTAATAGATTACTATAAGATAATAAGATTAAAATAGTTTTATTCTTAAAAAGTCAATTATATAGTAATTTTCTATACTATTAAACTTATTTAATATTATTATTATATAGTTATAAGAATAATAGTCTATAATATTTACTACATATTAATAATAAGCTGTTTTTTTTATAGATATAGAAAAACTTATTTTTATATTATTAGAACTTTTTATATGTTCTGATAGTATAATATAAAATCTCTGATTTTTTATACTATAAAAATATGTTATATTAATATTATTTTTGTTATTCTTACTTTTAAAGCTATAATTATTGAATTAATTTTCTGATTTTACTGAAAAATTAAGATATAAATTCTATAAGAGTAGATACATCTATATATTACTTAATTATATAGAAATGTTATTTATAAATATTATTTAAGTCCTTTTTTTTCTTAGTAATATTCTTGAATATCTGTTCAATAGAGTTATAATAAATTTATAATTTCTGTTTAAATATAAAATATAAAAACTAAAAATCTAGAATATTATCTAGATTTTTTATTTTAAGAATTCTTTAATCTATACTAGATAAGTTTTAAAAATATATTATTATTTTTTTATAGAAAGAACTTTAATATAATTAATAATAAATATTTATTTAATATTATTATAATAATTAATATTTTAATTATAAGTTTTAGAAAATTCTTTATATATTTAAATTTTTATTATAAAATAGTATTTATCTTTTTATTTAATTTTAATATATATAGAAATATTATTTATAAGTATTATAAACTAATTTAGACTAATATACTAAGTGGGATTATAATATATTAATTATATGGTTATACTATGATTTATACTTTAAAGAATCAAGAATATATAAATATAATTCTGTATAGATTTTAAACAATTTTATATAGTTTAATTGATAATTAATAATAGTTTGATTCTATTACTGGTTATAATATACTAGTAGTATTTATAGCCTTATAAGTATTTATTGGTATATTAATTAGGCTAGCTTAATAGACTAATAACCAGGACTTTTTTTTGATTATTAATTTTAAATTTTTAATATATATAGAAGTGTTACTTATAAGTATTATAAATTAATTTAGATTAATATACTAAGTGAGGCTATAATTATTAATCTAAAATTCTAGATAGAATTATAGAATTTATAATTTAAATTATTTATATTTTTTAAAATTAGATAAATTTAAATATAATTAGTGCTGTATAAAAAAAGATTTAAACTGAATCTTAAATTTTATTATAGTATATTAAATTATTAATTTAAACAGTATCTGTTAGGCAGAGTTAATAATTATATATTTATAGAACTTAAAGCTATTCAGATATCTTTTCTATATTTATATCTTATAAGTATGTAAGAATATGAAGAATATTAAATAATATTATTTGATAATAGTAACAGGACTCAGAGATATATTTATATCTTATGATTTAATTTGTATAAATATTTAGTCTATTCACTATATAGATAATATTAATCATGTAGTATTTACTTGATATTAGAATCCATATAAATATATATATATATCTATATTCATGGATTAATTATTATTAAAAATCTATAATACTTTAATATAATCTGAACTGTAGTAATACTTATAAAAATTATATTAAATTAAGATAATAAACTTTTTAGTATAAATAAATAATCTATAACTTTATATTTTTTCTATTATTTAAAATAACATCTTATAATATTTAAATAATTTAATATATTATTTATATTTATTATATTATTTATATTTATTTAGATTTTAATATTAATATTAACTTGAGAAGTATTATTACAGATTTTATTGAATTAAACTATTTATAGTATTATATAAGTATAAAATTAGAAATCTATTTATTTATTAATTTAATATTAATATTATTTAGTGGAACTATTAGGTAACTATTTTAGGTAATAATCTAGTTCTAAGTTCTTATTTTCTGTCTTATTTATTAGATTAATATTTAACCTTCTAGCCCTCCCTATTTCTTATTTTTTTAATTCTTTTTATTAATATCTATCTCCTCTTCAATATTTTTATTATTAGTATTGATCTCTTCATTATTAGTATTCATATCTTTACTATCCTTCTGTTTATTATCTTTGACTATAAAATCTCTATTTTTATTAGAATTATTATCATTATCTTTATTCTTATTTTTATTATTTTTATTATTTTTATTATTTTTATTATTATTAATTAATACTAATTTATTAAAAAATAAGTATTTTTTATTATTCTTTATTTAATTTAATTAATAAAATATATTTTAAAAATAATAATATTACTAAAATATATTATTATATCTTTATTATAGAATAGAGATTTAATCTTTTAATATTATTAAATAAAAGATTTAATCTTAATTTAAATATCTTTAGTAAAATAATTTAATATCTAAAGATTTTTATTTACAGTTAATAAAACTTATTTCTTTATTCTAATAATTAAACAGTATAATTAGTATTTAAATATATTCTATACAATAAATAATTTATAATTTTATATATATATATTAATTAAAAAGTATTTAATATTATTATTTATTATTATTTTACTATTACTAATTTTAGACTATATTTCTGATAGAAGTTTTTAAGCTTAAAAATTATAGATAGTTTTTTTAATATCTTTTATAGTTTTTTATTTATTTTAATACTTATATGACTTGCTCTTTTAAAAGTATTTTTCTATAAAATATTCTATAGCTTGTTTTTTAAAAGCTTAATAAATTATTTTATCTATAGTTTATTTAATCTAAAATTAATAAATCTTTTTAAATATATTATTTAAAAATATTATTATTTAAAAGTGTTTTAGATTTTTTTTTTTTAATATATATTATTTTTTAATCAGTATTATTTTTTTTTTAGTGTATTAAATTATTATTAGTTAACTACTATTATTTAGTTGTAGTATATTAAATATTTAGATTATTTAATGATATTTTTAGAAGTATTTTAATTATAATTATAATAATAATATTTTATAATAATAAAAATATATACTTTTCACATTTTTGTTACTATACTATAGAATAAATTTAAAAATAAAAAATAAAAATATTAAAAAATAATTAAAAAAATAGAATTTTAAAAATATTATTAATTATTAAGTAATAAAGAAAATAAAACTTTTTTAATTTTTTTTATAATTTTTTTTTTATTAATACCACTTTTTTAATTTAAAAAATTTTTAAATTATTAAATTAGAATCTTTAGATATATTTATTAGCTTTATTTTAAAAATCTTTTTATCTGCTGTTTTTTTGAAGGTAGTTCCTATATTATAAATCTTTTTTTACTAAAATTAAAGATATATTATTCTCTAGTAATATTTGTTAGTAATATTATAGTATTACTAATATAATAATAAGTATGTTTTTTGTCTACTATAATATAATATTAAGAAGAAGAGAATAATCTAACTAGGCTAAAAAATGTGTAGAGATCTGTAGAGATTGTGTGCTAAATAAATTTTCTATATAATTCTTTAATAATATTATTAAATAATATTCTAATGCTTAAATTATAGTTTATATATTAAATTGTTAATAAAAGTATAAAAAAGTTTTTACTGAATAGAAAGTTAAAACACAGGAATAAGCTCTATAAGAATATGGTTGTATTTAGTATAATTATAAAAATATTAAAATAAAATTTATAATAAAATAATTAATAAAATATAATTAATAAATAAATAAATTTTTATAATTTTTTTAATAGTAATAAAAGTAAATAATATTTTATAGTACTACTTTATAAAATTTGATATTATTAATTTTAATTTAATTTTATTATTCTTAAATTGATTTTTATTAAATAGGTTTAATATATCTTTTTAGAACTTAAATATAGTGATTATTGAATTTAGATATCTATATTAAATACTCTACAAAATATATTTAAATATATTATTATAATATATTTTAAAGATAATATTTTTTAGTAATATTTATTAGTAAAATTTACTAATTTATAATATAGCTATAAATCTTATTATTATATATTATGGCTAAGTTATAATCCAGCTAAAAGATATATATTTTATTAAAGAATTTCTAGAAATTAGCAAGGAGCTTCATAATATAGATCTTAAATATATTATACTATAAAAGCTATAACTAGATTATGATAAAAAAAAATATTAACTTAAGAATAGAAGATATAAGCTTGTATTTTATATATTATCTAATAGTAGCAGTTTCTAAATCTTATTTAGTATTTTAAAATATTATAAAGAAATATTATTATTAAATAATTAGTTTGAAGGGAAAAGTTTTGATAAGAAAAATCTAAATTAATAAAAAATTTTTAAAATAATAATACTTTTATTTTAAAAAGATTATAAATAAAATAGATTAAAAGGCTTAATTAGGAGAGTTTAAAAATAAAATTAATTTAGTATAATCTTTTATAATATTTTAAAAATTAAAATTAATTTATATTTTTTAAAATATATTTATTGTGTAGATTATTAGTCTAGAATATAATATTAATAATAGTTATTAGTAATATATATTGTTATTATTATAATTTTAAACTATATATAAATATGAAAATTTATATTCCTATATAAGATTTTCTATATATAAAATAAGATTTTTTTATTTTAATATAGAAAATTTTATATATAATTAAAACTTCCCACATAGGAAAGATAAATATGAAATTCTTATATAAGAATTCTTATATTGAAACGAGATTTTCTTAATTATTATATAGGAATTCCTATATGGGAATATAAATTCCTATATAATAGTTGGGATTTCCTAATTAGAAAAGAGGGATTTCTATCTTAGGAAATGGGAATTGGGAATTCCTATTAATATTAAAGGAAGGTTACTTTTCCCATCCCATATGAGTAAAAGGGAAAAAGTCCCATCCCAGTTCCCGTTTCAGTGCCCACCCTAGTTTAAGGCTGGTTTTTGTTTTTTGTATATATATTTTATGGTTAAAAATTTCTAGATAAACTTATTTTTAAGTTTTAGCTGATTTTATGATTTGTATTATTATTTAATTAAAGATAGAGTAAATTTTGATTTTAATAATATTTTTATTTTATATTTTTTTTTATGTGTTAATAGTTAATATTTTTTTTTTATAAATAATTTAATATAGTTGTAGTATTTTTTAAATAATTTTATAAATATTTTTTTTAGTTTTTGTTTATAGATTTTTTTAGATTTTTATTTTGTTGTTTTATTTGCTATTAAATTTTATATTATTTTTTATATTTTTTTTTTACTAGAATTAATTTTTAATCTTGATTTTTTCTTCTTAGGAGTTTTTTTTAATTTTTATTAAAAATTTATGATTTTTTTTTTCTATATTTTTTAATCTTTATTTTTAAAATATAATTATTTATTAAGATTATTTTTATTATTTAATCAATAATAAGGTTTTGTTTTTGTAATTATAGTATTCTGAGTATTATATTATATCTAAATATTAGAGTAATATTAAAAATAATTATAGAAATATATAATTTTAATATAAATAAAACTGATTTAGTTTTTTATTAGTATCTTTGTATTATTAGTATTTTATCTATACTAATTATATTAACTTACTTAATAGTTTTATACTATTTAAATTATAGTGTTTTAATAGTGTTAAGATTTATATAATTACTAGTTATTTTTAAATCTAATAAGAGTTATAATTTTTTTTTATTAATTTTTTTTAAAATAACTATTATTTAATACTAGAGATTAATAAATACTGTAATTATATATTTATTTTAATAATACTATATATATCTTTTTACTGTTTTAAAGTAATTTTTAACTTAATCTTTATAAAATACTTTATTATAATAATATTAATAAAAAAAAGCTTTATATTTATAATTAGATAAACTTTTATATTTAAAATATTTATTTTTCTTATAAATATATCAGTATTTTAAGTTTTTTTAAAAATATTTAAATTTTATTTATATAATAATATTTAATATTTATAAAAATTAATAATTAATTTTTTTACTAAGATAATATATCTTATATTTATTATTATAGTATGTTGTTTAGTATACTTTCTAATATAAATATCTGTTTAAGCTAGAATAATATATATATATATAGTTGATAATATATTTTAATTGTCTATTATATAATTAGTGTCTTTTTGATTATAAGATTCATTTATATATTCTAGAAAAGATTTTATTATTTTATTTATGGATTAAACATCCTTAATTTATCCATTTATAATATTTGTTATATTAATTAATATACTTTTTTTATATATATTAAAATTCTTTCTAGTAAGTTATTTTTATTGATATATAGTTATATAAATTATTTTCTAGTTTTTTTATATTAAGAATTAATTTAGTCTGGTCTTTTTTATTTTAGATTTTTTAATTATTTAGTGTTTTTTTAACTTATTTTTTAATCTATTCTTTTTATTCTTTGTTAATAGGTTCTTCTAATAATATTTTATCTAGTACTTTTCTTATATCTTTGTAAAAATCTAGTGAGATTTTTATTATTTCTTGATTTAGATTTTAATAGTTTAATATCTGTTTATTATCTGTCTAAAATACTAATTAAATATAAAATAATTTAATTAGTAAGAAATTCTTATAGTTAGTATTTTTATTATTATTTTTTAGTATATTATTCTTAAATATCTTTTTAGGTGATTTAGTATATTTAATACTGCTCTATTTATTTCTTAAAAGTATATGATTATTATTATATAACTATATTATAATATTATCTATTTTTATTATAATTATTAATATAAATTATTTTTAATTAGGGTTCAGTTTTCTTTATATTTATTTATAAGCTTATTTTTTTTTATAATTCTTTAATAATTTGTTATTAGTAGAGTTTAATTTTATATTGTTTTTATCTGGAGTGTATATATAGATAGTTATTATAATTTATTATTATTATTTTTAGTTGGCTATTCCTTGGGTTTTTTTTAATTTGTGATATTTATTTGTAAAATATTTTAATATCTTATAATTAAAGCAGACTTTCTTTTTTATTAATTTTTTTTTTTTTTTTTGGTTAGTGTAGTATTTATTTGTATTATAATATTATTATTTTTATTTTTAGTTCTTTTATAAGATATATTAATATTTTGTTTTTGGTATGATTAATATTAATAATTTCTTTATTCTATTTGTTGAGTGTAGAGCTATATATTAATTTGAGATGCTGTTTTTATTATTATTTTAAAGATATTTAGTCTTAGTATAATTTATAAAATTTAATTCTTTATATTATTTTTTAAATTATTATAGAACTGATCTTATAATCCTTAATTATTTTATTAAAAATATTTTAATATCTATAAAAATTTTAAAATATAATTTTTAATAGATTTATATTATTATATATTTTTTATTTAGTGAATAGTTTTAAATTCTTTATTAATTATTTTAAATAGCTGGTATAATTTCTTTTTAAAGTATGTAAAGCTGTTAAATATATTATTAATTTTAAGATTGAGTTATTTGTTATAAGCTGCTTTAATTTATTAAGTAATATAAAGAGTGAACTATTTTATTATTTTTTTTGTAAAAAAGTTAGATGTAGTAAAGATCTTATTTTATTTAGATATAATTCTATTAGTATTATTATTAAAATAGATTTGTAGCTGGGTTAAGAATATTTTAAAAGTTTTTTATTTTTTTAAAAAAGATTTAATTTTTTTTATTTTAATTATTGAATAATTGATTGCTTTTTATAATTTTAATTTAATAATATATTATTTTATTTTTTTAAAAACTGTTTTTATTTTAGCTAGACTCAGTCTAGTGTTAACAGTTTTTTTTAATGAGAATAATAGTGGTAGGTGTGTTTGTATATATAGTGGAATGGGTTTATTTAATACTATTATAATCAATTAAGACTTTTCTTTTATATAAGGGTTTTAAATTATTAGAAACTTTAATTTACTACTATCAAAGTATAATTAAGATAACTTTTAATAGTTAAAATTAAAAGGTTTTTAAGTATAAAAATCTTATTGAAGATAAAATTTTAAAAAATTAAATATTTTGTTTATAGATAAATATATACTTAAGTTATTATAATTAATTTAAGATAGTAGATAGAAACTAGCTAGAGAGAGGGAATTAAATTCCTTATATATATAAGATAATTTATTTAAAAATATTATATATTGTATTTTAGAATATAATATATTATATTTATAATAAGATATATTATACTTTAGATATAATATATAATATTAAAAATAAAAGTTTAAATCTAATTAAATTATAATTTTATTTTTTTAAAATTATTTAATTCTTATAATTTATTTTTTTTTATATCTTTAGTTCTATTTTTATAAAAGTTCTGTAATAGGATTTCTATTTAAGTAATATCTATAGAATACTATTCCTATGATCTTGTTATTTTTGAGATTTTTTTTCTAGAATACTATTTTTGGTGTCTTAGGCACTAGCAGGTGAATATATGCTATAATTCTCCTTTAGGTGCTGTAATGGCTATTCTGTGTACCGCTTACATAAGTAGGGTCAGGCTAAGTACGGATCAATTGGCTGTGACATGCTGATTCTGACAGCTAACTATTATATAGAGAGTTAATTATTATATAGAGAGTGCCAACTGGTATACAGAGTGTCAATTGGCATAGAGAGTGCTAACTGGCATACAGAATATTAACTGGTATATAGAGTGTTAACTGGCATATAGAGTGTTAATTAACATACAGAGTGTTAACTAGTATAGAGAGTGTTAACTATTATAAAAAATTAATTATTATATAGAGAACTAACTATTATATAGAATATTAATTAGTATAAAAAGTGCTAACTATTATAGAGAGTATTAACAGGTATATAGAGTGCTAACTGGCATACAGAGAATTATTTATTATAGAGAATACTAACTGATATAGAGAGTGCCAACTATTATAGAGAGTGCTAACTATTATATAGAATATTAATTAGCATAGAGAGTACCAACTATTATATAAAGTATTAACTGGCATGGTTAGCGCCAACTGGCATACAGAGCGCCAACTGGTATATAGAGTATTAACTAATATAATTAGCACTAACTATTATATAAAGAACTAACTATTATCTAGAGCACTAACTATTATATAGAAAGCTAATTATTATATAGAGAGTGTCAACTGGTATACAGAATGCTAACTGGCATATAGAATGTTAACTGGCATATAGAGTGCTAACTGGTATACAGAGTATTAACTAGCATAAAGAGTGCTAACTATTATAAAGAATTAACTATTATATAGAGAACTAACTATTATATAGAGTGTTAACTAGTATAGAGAGTGCTAAATATTATAGAGAGTACTAACTGGCATACAGAGTGCCAATTGATATATAGAGAACCACCTATTATAGAGAGCGCTAACTAGTATAAAGAGTGCTAATTATTATAGAGAGTGCCAACTATTATATAAAGCGCCAACTAGTATAGAGAGCGCTAACTATTATAAAGAATACCAACAACTATAGAGAATTAATTATTATATAGAGTGCCAACTAATTAGGGTGGGCATTGGGATTTTTTTTGGGATTTCAGTGGGTTTTGGCTGGTCACAGTGGGATTCCTATATGGGAAGTGGGAGCCCCACAGGGATTTTAGTGAGCTTAGACTTGTTATACTGGGAATCCCACATGGGAATTAAGAGCCCCACTGGGATTTTATAGATATAACAAAGTCCTATATCCTATATAAGAAATCCTATATAGGATTTTTTATCCTACATAGGATTTATTAAAAGTCCCATATCCTATATAAAAAATCCCACCTAGGAATAATAATCCTATATAGGATTGTTAAAAGTCCCATATCCTATATAAGAAATCTTATATAGGAATAAATATTTCTATAGTAGTAATATTATATAGTAATATAAAATATATAAAGCTTTAAAATATTATATATTTTTTAGATATGTTTTAGATGTATAAAAATATATAATAATATTATTCTTAAAAAGATTATTTTCTATATTTTTTTGAATTTAATAAAACTATTTTTTCATTAATAAAATAATCTTTAAATATTACTATAAGTTTTATTATTAATCTTAATTCTTTTGATAAAATTAATTAATTTTATATTCTTTTCTTTTATATTTTTTGTATTAAGTAATAATTCTTATGAATATTTAAATTATTAATATTAAGAAGAGCTGTATTACAAAATTTCTTTTTTATATATTTAAGTAATATTATTTATAAGATTATTTTTATAGTTAAATGATTTTAAGAATAATAATAAATATTATATATAATATTAAAGGCTTGTTTAATATTTATACTGATTAATTCTGTATTTAAAAAGTCTTTGGCTATTTGGGTTATTATTAGATATATTTTTTTAATCTGTTTTTATTGTACTAATGGATCTTTTCTTAGATTATTTGAGATATTTGAGTTTAAATCATGAATAAAGTATTTATATTCTAAGATGGTTTTTTACTGATTTATTTATTATGGTATTGTTGGTATTGTAAATATTAATAATAAATTTTAAAAAAGATGTTAAATTAGTTATATAGATATAGAATATTACTATAAAATATTACTATTAAATAATATATTTTAATAACTAAATTATCTTAACTACTAGATATTAGGTGTTTATTTTTTATAGAGGAATAATAAATATTATAAAAATTAATAATATTATTTTTATATTTTTTTTTTTCTGATATAGATTAATGATTAGATGAATAAGCCTGGAAATGTAATGCAGGATTTAAAGTAGTAGTAGTTGTATATATTAATTCTTTCTTATTGTATATTTATGAATAATATTTTGAGAGTTTTTTTTTCTTTGCACTGAGTGTATTAAGTAAGAATTCTTCAGTATTATTCTATGTATTAAAGAGATGTTCTTTCAGATGAGTAAAAAGAGAATTATAAATCTGTTAAGTGAGATGAATTATTACTGATTTTGATACTGACAGTGATTAAGTTATTTTGTAAAATGAGAAAAGAATAATAATAAGATATTTAATTTATAATTATTTATTATTAATTAATAAATATTATTTAAAATTATTATTATTATATCATAAGATTAATTCTGATTATAAAAGTCTTACTTGAAGTGCTATTGAAAATGTTAAATTCTAATAAGTTGTTATATCAAGTATTATCTTCAATAGGATTATATAATTATATTATAATTTTTTAAATTGGTTCTTATATGTAGAGCTGCCCTGGATCTTTTTACTAAGTTATTGAATTTAAAATATAAAAATGATTAATATTATG
>JAMAFV010000046.1:0-31966 GCA_023625935.1 Eurotiales sp. R13A2
ATTTTTATAAATAGTCTAATTTAAATAAATATTTTTTATAATATAAATATTATATATTATTATATAATTATATCTTTTTTAATTGATTTAATAATTATATAATTTTATTAATTAATTAATAATAATTAAAACTTTTATATATTTTATTCTAATAATTAAATCTTTTAATTTAGATAGCCTTTAAATAAAATTAATTATAATATTTTTTTATAACTATTATAATATTTCTAGAGTTTTTATTTTTTTATAAAACTGATAGTTAATAGACTTATTTTAACTATAGCTATTATATTAATTAATATAGTCAGATATAAATTTTCTTATTTATAGAAAATAATATAGACATTATATCTTTTTAATTATCTATTCTATACCTTAATATTCTTCTATTAATAAATTATAATATTCTTTAATTACCTTTTATACTATAATCAATAATACTAATATAAAATCTTATTATAAAGCTAATCTATTTTAGTTAATTATCTTTTCATTGTATAAAGCTGTTATAATTATTTTTTTTTTTTTTATTATTTTAATTAATTATTAATAAAATCCTAATTCATTAATAATAATTATTATAGCTAATACTGTATTAGTATTATACTATATTCTATCTATATTTTTTTTCAAAATATTAATTTTTAGTTATTTAAAACTTAATGCATAATTAAATCTTCAGCTGAGAGTATTAATAATAATATTTTCTTTTTCTTTAATATATTTAATTTAAAAATTAAATTTTATTAAATATTTTATTTATTTTATTTATCTTTTAATTAGTTCTTTCATTATTGTGAAATATTTAAGATTATAATAATTATTTTTTATAATTATTTTTTTTTTAACTTTTTATAGATAATATTTTTATTATTTAAATACTTTAACTATTATAAGTAATTTTTAATCATAAACATTATAGTTTTTTTCTACAGTAGTAAACTTTTTTAAAAAAAAAATAACTAATCTCTATTTTTTATTATTATTTAGTTATTTAAGAACTATTTTTAATATATATCCTAATACATCTGGCCATATAAAATATAATTTGTTAGAATTGTGTAGTATAAATATTAATGCTTTTTTAACTAGTTTCTTAATATTATTAAATAACTTTTCTTATTTTTTTATCTATTTAAATTCAAGATCTTTTTTAAAAAGTTTAATTAAAAATTATATAATATTAGAGTAATTCTAAAGATATTATTATATATATCTACTAGCTCCTAAAAATCCTTGTACTTCCTTAATATTGATTAATATTAACTAATCCAAGATTATATCTATCTTTTCTGGTTAAATTTTTAATCTTTCTGATATATAAATTATCTCTAAATAATTAATTATTATAGTATTAAATTTATATTTTTTAATCTTAAAAGTTAATTTTATTTTTATAAGTTTTATTATAATAATTTATATATAATTATTATATTTTTTAATTTTTTTAAAATAAATAATAATATTATTAAAGTATACTGCTATAAACTTATTAAAAAATTTAATTAAAATATATATTATAAATCTTGTGAATTCTGCAGATAATTATTTTAATCCTATAAATATAATTATTTATTTAAATAATTCTATATCTATTAGAAAAACTGTTTTTTAAATATCTTTTTTAACTATTCTAAGATTGTAATAATCTTATTAGATATTAAAAACTATTATAATTTTTATTTTTTATAAAAAATCTTTTTTCTGTTTTTAATATAATACTTTATTTATATTATTAATAGTTTTATTATTTAATATTTAATAATTAATAATTATTTATTCTGTTTTATCCTTTTTTAATATAAATATTAAAAAACATCTCTTTCTTCGTGAATCTTCTTTTTGAAATCACACGCTCAATCCGGGCCGTACGGCCTCAAGAATCGGATCAATTATAATTAACGTCAAGCGCTATTGATTAAGCCTACTCTTAATAAATAAAACTATAGCAATAGTATAAAATAGTAAAAATATTAATCTAATACCTTCTATAATAAAAAAATCTGCTTTAACCTCAGCTATAACCACAATAGAATTAATATATTAGTAAGAATTAAAACAGTTTAAATAAGCTGTTAATATATATAACCTAACTATCATGACTTGCTAGATTATAAACTATATTAATAAGTACTCAAACAGAACCCTAAATAACTAATATATCTAAAACTTTATAAAATATATATATAAGATAGCCAAGACCTTTCTAATTATTAATAAAGATAATAAGGATACTATAAAAAAGCTAGCTAGATTTCAGAGACTTCTAGAATAAGTCCAACATAATATTACTACTATCTATAAAGAACTAGCAAACAAGAAAACTAGTAATATAATCTTTACCAATTCTGTGTTAATCTGGTATAGCTTCTAAATCTAAAAATAATAATAAATCCTATAAAGTATATTAGCATCTAAATTTTAAAAAACTAGTTCTGCTATTCTAAGCATCATTTAGATTAAGCTAGATATAAATTATAAGATTATTATTAAAATTTAAAATAAATTTATTTATAATAACCTCTATAAGCTTAAAATTAAAGATATTATCTAAAAAGCTAAATAAGTTTAGATTATAATTATATAATTAAATTTTAATCTTATAATTATAATTTATACTTCTATTACTGTATATTAGCTTTCTTTTAAAGATATTAATTTACAGGTTTTCTTAGTGACAATAGTTAAGATATTCTATATATATAAAACATAATAGATAAAAATATTTAGTAGTAGTGTTTAAATCTATATCCCCATTTAAGATATAATTACTAATAAGATATTAAGTTAATTTATAAAGCTAGATGATTTTAGAGTGATAAAAAATATTAAATAAAAATTAATAACTGAGAATCAGTATATTTAAAATAGTAAAAAGAGAGGAAATTCTAAGATTGCTTATCTAAATTAGTTAACTAAGTTTTAAAGATATAAAAGTTTATTAATAATTAAATTTATTAATCCTCTTATTGCTAATTAAACTATTACTAAAGAAATAATTTAATAGATAAAGATCTACACTAATAAGCTCTACTGTTAAGAGAATAAATATAAATAGTGTTAAAAATATTAGAAATATAGATATATTTTTATTTAGTGCCCAGATAAGATATTTATCTGTGGAACTTATATTTAAGATTATCTGATCTAAGAATACTTTAGACTATATAATAAAGAAATAACTACTAAGTATATTAACTATAATAGCTTTTATAAGATAATCAATGCTATATATAAATATTAATAAAAAGAATTTATATAAATTAAAACTATAATTATAAATCAGAAACTCTATTATTAGGTTTTTAATTATTTTAAATACTAAGAATCAGCCAGTACTAAAAGCTTTAATAATTTTAAATTATTATAAAAATTAATTACAGTTATAATAGTATTATAAAGAATAATAATTATTTTAATAAATCTTATAATATTTAGTAATTTAATTAAAGCTTTTAAATGTCAGGAAAAATTATCTAAATCTATATTATTTATTAATAAAGAACTAGTTCTGTCTAAAAGTAAATTAATAAAAAATATAATATTTATTAATTAAAATACTTTTATCAGGTTTTAGACTATGTTTTAATATAATTAATTAAATAATCTAGAATATCTGCTCCAGACTTAATATATTCAATTAATTTTATTAGTAAATAAGATCAAGTATCAATAATTTAATAGTATAAATAATATCTAATAAAAAATATATTTATTCTTTATCTTAAAGAATAAAGAACCTAAGCTATTATCACTACTACTAATTTTAATAACTATAGATAGGAATAATGTAGTCCTTTATAATAAAATTAATTTTTAAAAGATTAATATAAATATTTAGTCTTTAAAAATTAATTATCTGTTAGTTTAATTTACTAAAAATAGATCTAAGATTATTTTTTTTTCTATTAAAGAGCTATTATTATCTTCAGAGGATTTTAAGCTTAATAATTCTTTATATATAGCAGCTACTAATATAAGTAGAATAGAATTCTTTAAAAATAAATTTTATATTTAATATAGAATCTTTATATTTTTTAATATAATATATATAAAGTAAAAAATATAGTTATAATCTTATTTTTAAAAGATCTCAAGATACTTTAGACTATAGTTATTATAGTTTAAGAATTATAAAGAAATAAATATAATAAAACTATATACTAACTAGTAGCTGTTATATATTAATTATTATATTTTAAATCAAATAAATACTATAATAATTAGTCTTTAAAAATAGTCCTATTTATTGCTAAAATTATAGATTTAATTAGCTAATTTTATATTATTATTTTTAAAAATTACTAAATCTTCTATATTCATTATTACTGGGAGAAGAGTCTCTATAATTTTTATCTATATAATATCTATAACAAATCTTAAAGTGGAATAATATAGCTAATCTAGCGCTAGTTATAATAGCTAGATATTACTAGAGCTACAGAGTATATCCTGGTTAATAATTTTAATATCTATTATCTGGTCTGGGGCAGCTCTAGCACTAAGATTAATACTGAAACCAAGCTACTACTTAAAATTATAGACTGCTATAACATTGAGTTAATCACTAAAAAAGATACTATTATCTAGAAATATAATCAGTAGTAATCTATTATTAATTTTATTTTAATCTTAATTAATTTAGCTAATTAATTAATATTTTATAAATATATTAATAATATATAATATAATTCTAACCACTATCCAATCTAATCAATATATAATATTAATATAGTCTCTAAACTTACTCTATAATATTATAATTAAACTATTACTGATAAAAAAACTTTTATAGAGTTATTTAATAAATATTTAGTTATTTTTAATCTTACTGAGATTTTAAAAACTATAATAGAATTTATTATAATAGTTTTTTTAAATATAATTAAGTATACTATTAAAGTTTTTATTTTATAGATTAAGCTTAATATTTAAACTAATCTTAATTTTAATAATACTTATAAAAAAATAATTAAATTAATTTGATATCTCTAGTGGAAGTACTCCTAAATTTATAGCCTATAGATATAAAGAGCCTACTACTGGGCATGGAATTAGAAAAAATAGCTAATCTAGAAAGCCCTATGCGCTAATCATTGCTGATAAATCTAGCTGGCCACTAAACAAGGCCCCAGAGATATATAGTGTCTTGCTAAATAGATCTACTTATAAATAAATATTTATAAATCTAGGATTATTTTAATATTCTACAGACTAGATAGTTTTAAAATAGAAATAGTGAAAAAAAAAATAAGACTATTTTAATAAGTCTTTTTTTCTTTAACTCTAGCTATAAATATATCTGATATTATTAATTATATCTATTCTGAGCTAATTAACTTTTTACTAATTAAAAAGTATAAGATTAAGATTATTATTAAGATTTTAGATTTTATAGGAGTTTTAGAAAAAAATATAATTTTTAATAGCTTCTAGTAATAGATAATCAGAGTTCAGCTAAGATTTTTAAATATATTTTATAAAATCTATAATATTTATATCTATTTAGACTACAATCCCTCTTAATTCTAACAGTCAATTATAGTAGTGATTTATAAAGTTAGTAAAAACTGGGACTACTATTTATTTAAATTATAAAGGCTGATTATACTATTTAATATATTAAATAAGTTCTTATAAATAATTATTATTAAGTGAATTAGCTATATTATTAAATTTTATAATCTATTACTATTTATTTATCTAGAAGGCTGCTGAGGCATTTTAGTAGACTATACTATATAACTAATTATTAAATGTATCTAATAAGTCTAGAGATAAAGATATTTAGTAATCTTTATACTACTGTTAAATATAACTAGAGCTTATAATAATATTTAATATATATAATTATTATATAATTTAAAAAAGCAATACTTAGAGTACTTTATATTCTAGATAAAAGTTTTTTTTTTTAACTAAAATATCTGTATTTATATATTTAAGAGCTTATTAAATTAAATATCTATCTTTATAAAGATTTCCCAGAACTTACCACTCTTATTAATTCTATATCTAATATATAATGCTGATTTTTTGGAATAAGATAAGAACACAATCTTCATAAAATAGATGGATAATATGAGCTGTATAGTCACTGGAGCTACTGAGTAAAAGATGATAATTAAGCTTTAGTAAGCATGTATCCAGGCTGATAGCTGGATCTAGTATTATATATTAATATTTAATATTAAAAAATATTAATTAATTTATTTTATTAATTTCTGCTTTAATATAAAGTTTTAATATATATTATTCTAATTAGATAATAACACTGAGATTAAGTCTACAGATACTACAGTTAAATATCTAGATATTTAACTTAACTCTAAACTTATTTTTTAAATCTATTAGGATAAAGCAGTGACTAAGGCTAATAAAAGTTTATATATATTATAAAAACTTACTGACTTCACCTAGAAAATTATTCTATTAATAATAAGATAAATCTATTAAACTATTATTATTTTTTAGATACTAACTGGAATAATAATCTAATTTTAATTAAATTTGTTTATTAAAAAAACTATTAATCTAATAATTAGATAATTTATTACTATTTAAAAATATACTGCTATACTAATCAGTAAAGCTTTCTATAATACTGTAAAGTCTGCCCTAAAGACTGAATTTTATTTTTTATTTATATAATTTTAGTTAAATAAGTTAGTAAAGAAAATCATGATTTAGATTTGTATAGATCTAATAATTATATTATTAATTATAATGCTTGCTAAATAATTAGATTTAGAACTAGCTTTTGGGGGCTTTATTCCTATGGAGGTATATGTTTGAAAGAAGGATGGAAGTTTCTTAGCTTTTTTAGATATCTTGATAGGGATTTAAGAGAGCTGAGAAGTATATATCTGGGAGCTATAGTATGTATTACTAAGAGTGGTTATCTCTAAGAGCTGAGAGAAAGCTATTGAAATATATAGCAGAATAGTATTTTAGTATGACTAACCTATCTGGATCTATACTGATGGAAGTAGCTATATAGACTATATTAAGGTTGCTGTAATAATCTTTTAATTCAATAAGTAATAAGTTTAATATATTAATATAAAAGATATTTTTATAATATATACTAGAAAAACCTATAATATAGTATATATATTTTAAATAATACTATATTATATTAAGAAGTTTATAATTTAATAGAATAAATTTATTATAATTTTTATTAATAATTAGAGTATTTTAAAAATATTAATTTAGTTATAGTCTGTTTTAAACTAAATCTTTATTTAAAGAATTATTGATTTGTTAATTAAATACTATTATAAAGTCTTAGATATTATTCTGTAGTGGATATCAAGCTATAAGAAGATCTTCAGTAATAAGACTGTAGACTGTGTGGTTAAATAAGTTGCTATAATAAGGGTTTATTGTTAACTAGTACCTAAAGATATTAATCTATAGATTATATTAACAGCTATTAATAAGTACTGAGTGAGATAATTAGCTAAAAATATATAGAAAGCTATATAAACAAAGATTATTATAAATAAATTTATTAAAAAACTAATTAATAAATTAATTAAAAAAATATTATATTATTAAAATAGTCTATACAAGATTATTTTATTAATTTTTATTTAATTCTGTATGGAGTGAATTAGATTTAATAATTATTTTTTAAAAATTAATTATTAAAATATATTTTATTGTTTCTATAATCTAAATAAACAGATCTTTTATTATATTTTTATAGACTGCTCATAGTATACTAATAAGAGATAGATAATATAGAAATATATCTATAATCTACACTGCACTATTAAAATTAAACAGCTGTTCAAAAAGAAGAGTGCAATAATAGCTATAATCTAATTTATAATAAATACTAGTGTACTAAAGCAATTCTAATGCATTAATTCTACTGTATTAAATATTACTGAATACACTAAGACTAAAATTAAAACTAAAACTAATAATAATATATAACAAGATACTAGCATAGTATCATATATAATTAAGTAAGTAGCTATTAAAGGCTCTAGGTTAGTCTCAGGACCAGTAAGAACTAGTATTAACACTAATAAGTAAAACAAGCATAATTAGGGGGTAGGAATCATAGTAATTAGTGAGCTATAAAGATTAAAGCTGTACAGCACGGCATGTTATATCTGGTAGTAGATTTTGTGTTGTTCATGTTGTTCGTGTTGTTTGTTTGTGTTGTTTGCATTCTCTAGTCTCTAATTCTTATTGTGGTGCACCTCTACGGTGCCGCCTTACCACGTGCCCGCTGGACGGGGCCCAATCCCGGATAGCGGCGATAGTCGAGAAGCTAGCTTTAGCGGGTTAATCAATACTACTACTACTACTACTATATAAATATTAATCTGCTTGAGACTGGTCTTTATTCTTTATATATATATTCTATGATTAAAAATTCTTGAACAAACTTATTTTTAAGCTTCAGTTAGTTCTATAACTTATACTATTATTTAACTGAGGATAATATAAATCCTGGTTTTAATGATATTTTTATTTTATATTTTTTTTTATATATTAATAATTGATATTTTTTCTTTATAAATAATTTAATAAAGTTATAATATTTTTTAAATAATTTTATAAATATCTTTTTTAATTCTTATTTATAAATTTTTTTAAGTTTTATTTTTATTATTTTATTTACTACAAAGTTCTGTGTTATTTTTTATATTTTTTTTTTACTAAAATTAATCTTTAGTCTTAGTTTTTTCTTTATAGAATTTTTTCTTAATTTTTTTTATTTTATATTTTTTAATTTTTATTTATAAAATATAATTATTTATTAAAATAGTTTTTATTATTTAATTAATAATAAGATTTTGTTCTTATAATTATAGTATTTTAAGTATTATATTATATCCAGATATCAGTGTAATATTAAAAATGATTATAAAAATATATAGTTTTAATATAAATAAGACTGATTTAGTTTTTTATTAGTATTTTTATATTATTAGTATTTTGTTTGTACTAATGATATTGATCTATTTAATAATTTTGTGTTACTTAAGTTATAATATTTTAATAGTAATAGGATTTATATGATTATTAATTGTTTTTAAATTTAGTAAAAATTATAATTTTTTTTTATTAATTTTTTTTAAAATAATTATTATTTAATACTAGATGTTGATAGCTGCTATAATTATATATTTATTTTGATAATATTATATATATTTTTTTACTGCTTTAAAATAATTTTTGACTTAATTTTTGTAGAGTGCTTTTTTATGGTAGTATTAATAGAAAGAGATCTTATATTTATAATTAGATAGATTTTTATACTTAAATTATTTATTTTTTTTATAAATATATCAGCACTTTAGATTTCTTTAAAGGTATTTAAATTTTACTTGTGTAATAATACTTAGTATTTATAGAAATTAATAATTGATTTTTTTGCTAAAATAATATATTTTATATTTATTATTATAATAAATTATTTAGTGTATTTTCTAATATAGATATTTATCTAGATTAGGGTAATATATATATATATAGTTAATAATATATTTTAATTGTTTATTATATAATTAGTATTTTTTTAATTATAAGATTTATTTATATATTTTTAAAAGGATTTTATTATTTTATATATAGATTAAATATTCTTGATTTATTTATTCACAATATTTATTATAGTGATTAATATATTTCTTTTATATATATTAAGATTTTTTCTAGCAAGTTGTTTTTATTAATATACAGTTATATAGATCATTTTCTAATTTTCTTATATTCAAAATTAGTTTAGTCTAGATCTTCTTATTCTCTTAGAGTTTTTGCTTAATATAATAATTAATTATTTCTTAAGTCCACTATCTT
Source organism: Eurotiales sp. R13A2 (assembly GCA_023625935.1). Lineage (NCBI taxonomy): Eukaryota > Fungi > Ascomycota > Eurotiomycetes > Eurotiales > Eurotiales sp. R13A2. The sequence goes on from JAMAFV010000046.1 coordinate 9,826, forward strand.
TGTTTATTTTTAACTAATTTATAAAGATTATACAGGATTTCTTAGCTATTCAGTGTTTTTCTAATTTATTTTTTAATATATTTTTTTTATTTTTTACTAATAGATTTTTCTAATAATATTTTATCTAGTACTTTTTTAATATTTTTATAAAAATCTAGTAAGATTTCTAGTACTTTTTAATCCAGATCTTAATAATTTAATATTTATCTACTATCTGCCTAAAACATTAATTAAGTATAAAATAATTTAATTAGTAAAGAATTTTTATAATTAATATCTTTACTATTATTTTCTGATATATTATTTTTAGATATTTTTTTAAATAATTTAATATATTTAATACTACTCTATTTATTCTTTAAGAGTGTATAATTATTATTATATAGCTGTATTATAATATTATTTATTTTTACTATAATTATTAATATAAATTATTTTTAATTAAGGTTTTATTGTCTTCTTACTTATGTGTGTATTTGTTCTTTTTTATATATATTAAGCAATTTATTATTGGTAGAGTTTAATTCTGTACTATTCTTATCTAGAGTGTATATATAGATAGTTATTATAATCTATTATTATTATTTTTGATTAGCTGTTCTTTAGGCTTTTTTTGATTTATAATATTTATTTATAAAATATTTTAGTATACTACAGTTAAAATAAATTTTTTTTTAATTAACTTTTTTTTTTTTTTTTTTTGATTAATGTAGTATTTATTTATATAATAATATTACTATTTTTATTCTTTATTCTTTTTTAAAATATATTTATTTTTAAAATGATTTATTATTATCTTTTTTTTATTTATTATACAAATATTTATATATTAATTTATATTACTGCTTTGGTTATTTCTCTAAACATTATTAACCTTAGAATAATTTAAGAGATATGATTCTTTACATCCTTTTTCAGATTCTTATAGAACTAGTTATACAGGCTTTAATTATTTTATATAAAGTATTCTGATATTTATAAGAATTAAAATAGATAATTTTCTATAAATCTAGTTTATTATATTTATTTAATTTTATTAATAATTTTAAATTTCTTATTAATTAATCTATATAATTAGTTAAATTTGATGATAAATATAGTAAAACTAATTATTAAATTAATTATTTTAAATTCTTTTTAATCTCTACTATTGAATTAGTTAATAATATATAATAAGAATTATTCTATAGCTTCTTTAATAAAAAAATTTATTACTATAATAATTTTATCAGTTTTACTTATATAACTATTATAAATAAAATAAATCTTAAGCTAAATAATAAAAATTTTTAATATTTTATATTTTCTATTAAATAGTATAATTTTTCTGATTTTAGATCAGTATCTATTAATTGTTTAATTAATAATATTTTTTTTAAGTTTTTTAATTTATCTAAGAAGACTAATAATATTGTAATTATTAATTATAATAAAGTTATTATTATTTAAAATCTAAAATACTATTATAATTAATTAAGATTTCTCTTTCATAGTAGTAGTAGTAGTAGTAGTAGAATTCTTTACCCTATTATAGCTGGCTTATTATACATGCCGCCATGCAGGGGGCGTTGTGTCAGCGTGGCAGTGTCAAAGATGGCTAGCTATTATAGTATAACACCACAGAACTAAAATAATCAAATAAACAAAATAAATAGTATAAACCAGACAGATATAATATAATAGCTATATAAACTAATTAAATATATAAAATAATGTTAATGAGTAAATAATATAAAATAAACATTAAAAATAAATATATGAAAAGTTTACATCTTTTTCTATTTTTGTATTAGCTTTTATAAGAGTCTTTTACATCTGCATCTGCCTAATTATATCTTATTAAGACTTTATACTAGCTCTATAAACTATCTTTCTTCTATTCTTATACAGCCTCGTGAGTTTAGCTGCTATATCTTTTAATATTATCTGTTGGCCTCTTATATATATTAATATAGATTAATTAATATCTATTAATCTATTTAGCATCAACTATATATATTATAATTTTAGATTAATCAGATCTAGTACTTTTTTGTATATCTTTTTTTACTGTGTTTAAAGTATCTGGATTAACTCTGTAGAACTATCTAAGTAGCTTATTCTTTATTATTAACTTTACTATTATAATAATAGCTCTTTTTTTTATCAGTAGATTCTTTAATGTTCTGAGTTAAAGTTTAGGAATATCTTAAAGCTTTTATTATATAGTCTTATAAAAATCCTGTAGTAGTGGGCAGATTAAAATAATATAACATAGCATCTAAATGTTTAGATTGTAACTGCAGTGTGCTGTCTTCTAGTATTTAATATGGAATAAATAATAGTTTAGTCTAATCTTTCTTATATATAGTTAGATTAATATTAATATGGTGGTTTTATATAGACTATTCTAGTAGGTCAGAATCTTTTTAGTTAGTTATTTAATAATTTTTTTAATAAGTTTTGTTCTATACTGTTAAGCTTAGAGCTTTATCTATTTATCTTTTAATATTTATTAAATTTGCTGTTTTACCGCTGTGGTTAATTAATAAAGTTAGCTGTTTTATCTCTATATAAATCCTTTTTCTACTGCTGTTTTAACAGTCTAATCTATAGCTTTATTCCTTAAAATCCTCTTATATTTAAAAATCTAATAAAAGAATATTAATATATAACTTAATTTATTAATTAATTCCAGAACTTTTATTAGAAATATCTATCCAAAGACTATTTAAGACTAGATTAAAGTCTGAAATACTATCTAATTATCACTATAAATATATATATTTTGTCTGTATTAAGTGTGGGTGTGTATATACTACTTTATAGTCTAAAATGTTATATTAATTCTTTTAAGCTTCACTATATAAACTATAAAGCTGCTCTAAATATCTAGATAAATTTTTTTAATAATTTTTATCTTTAAAATCACTATTCTAGCTTCAATATAGTTCTTATAGCTATTACTATCTGTATATAACTTGATATCCTTTATTACTATTATATAGATCTGTACTGCCATCTCTTATTCCTGGATAAACATCTATAGAATTATTTATTAAAACACCTAAAGATATGTCTTATAACTCTTCTATTCTTCTGCCATAGTATTTAGAGAAGCTATAAGACTGCCATCCTTCCTCCAGACTTATATTTCTAAGAATGTTTAATTATCTTGCTTTCTCCTGGCCAGCATACATTATTATAGTATGTTTAGTAGATATACTAAGACAGGCCTTATATAAATTTAAATTACAGTCTTCTTATTAATCCTTTTAATTTATAATCTTATTAAAGATAAGTGTAGTTCTATATTAAGAGCTTTTATAATCATTTTTTTAAAAATACTACTAATTAGATAGACAGCTTAATGTTGTATGTCTACTAACTAGTATATAATTTTATTCTATTTATTAATAGTAGTCTTTATAATATTATACTATATAACTATTCTAAAAAGCAGTTAGAGCATTATAATTAATTAATATAATTATTTTATTTGGTCTATAAATATCCCCTATATGGAGCCAGCCAGACCTCAAAATATAGTGAGATTTATTCCTGTTTTGGTCAGCATCTTGGCCCAGTATACTTTAAAGATCAACTTAAGATCAAGCTAGAATTCTAAATAATATTCTACTATTGTTATGGCCTTAATTATAACTTTTTATAGTAGTAATAGTATATAATTAGATTTAATTAAAGTCTACAGATTAACAAAATAAATCAGTTTATATTTTTTATAGTTAAATATAGATATATATATATATGCTCAGATATCTATCTAGACACTCGCTGTTTAAAACTTAATAATATTTTTGTCTTTTAATTTATCTGCTATTATCATTATCATATTATCTATCTAACTTAAGGGCATAATCCTGTTTTTAATGCTGTACATCTCCAGCAGATCCGCGTTATAGAATAAATATAAGATTAGGGATAATAATAAGCCCTGTGATATTCTAGTTAATATAGGAATCTGGTTTAACACTCTCTCTATTATGCAGATTCTAATACTACAGCTGGTAAGGAATATTTTAATTCAGGGCACAAGCTGCCCCAGCTTACACTTCTATAAGTTATACAGTAGTCTAGTATAGTATATATTATTATAAGCTCCCACCACATCCATCAATAGCATTAATACTACTAACTGCTTATTATCCCATATACTGTAAATCTAATCCAGAATTAATTAAATAGTATAATTAATCAAAATATTTTAGCAATCATTAAAACAGTTATCCAGAAATAATCTATATTTCTTTATTATATATAAAATCTATAATATAATAACTACTTTTAAAATTTTTTTTAGAGTGTTTAGCAGCATCATAAAGTAGTAGATTTTAAATATATAGTAATCTTAGTTATCTCCAGCTTTATATAGAACCACTGTAATTAACCTTTAGAAATAGTATAAATTATATTCTATTTATAAATATATATTAAAAATCTTTAATAGTGCTTTCTATACCTTTAGTATTCTAATCACTAATTTTTATAGTTAATTAAAAATATCATTATTATTAGATACTTTATCAACTACTAAATTTATCACTATATATTTAATCTTATAGACTTTAATATATAAAAAATTAATTAATATTAAATAATAATAGTTATTAATATTAAACAGATCTATAGTAAACTGCTTTAGAAAAAAAACTTTCTGGAACAGTCAGACCTAATTTACTACTGTCTCTACAGTCTCATCACTAAGATTATAAAGTATCAGAGTGATTCTCTATTTATATATACCTACTTATTAGCATGCTTAGTGTAAGAGTTTTTATAGCCTATATAGGCCTTGCTCAGTAATTTATTATATATATTAATAGTATTCAAGATATAGTTACTTCTTAATAAGGTGCTTCTTCTAATTATGGACTAGGCAGTATTATTCTCAGATCTTGGGCCAGTGGGTGTATATATAAAGATATTATAAACATTTTATTAGTTTAATTAGTTTATAATATTCTTCAGTAAAGTTAGAATTACTGTAAATATTTAATTATATTTACAAGATTAAAATATTAACTGCTCAGTATATTACTGCTATAAAAACTATTATTTATAGTTTAATAGTTTATATAAAAGCTATTTTTAGGTTAAGAATCTTAATATTTCTTTTTAAACTTTTTATAAATAATTTTATATCTATTTTTTTTTAATTTTTTTACTTAGACTTCTCCTTTAGTGAAGCTCTAATCTCTAATACTGTTCTTAATAGATAATAATCTGAATTATGTTATATATTATTATCTCACTTACAGACTAATAAACACTCATATAGTGTTTTAAAAATAAAAATAAAATTAATAATTAATTATTAATTTTAATATTATCATGTTACTATACCCTTTATTATTATTAACTCTATATTATAAACATTTATAATCTTAATCAGTTTCTCTGCTTCTTATTCTACCCTCATGTCTGGGTTTTTTTAGACTAAGTAATATAGATTTATATTATTAAATATAATATATTTATTGTAGAAATTTTTTCTTTAAATTTTTTATAGCTTTCTTTCTATTATAGTAACTGTACTACTATCTATCTTATTATATATATTATATATATATATAGTTCTCTATTTATTATCTCTCTTATATATCATCTTTAAAATCTGATAGTTTTATAAGACTACTTCATGTATTTATTAAACTAGACTAATATACTTAGAGATAAATAGACAGACCCATACTGCCTGTTTGTCCCTATACTCTGATTTCTTGGGGTATAGCAGTTAATATATGGCTGCAGCTGGTTAATATATTATCTTATTAAACTTATTCCTCCACAGCTCCTAGTATATAATTATATTTACTGCAAGTATCTAACAGTTTTATAAAAATAATATCATAATGGTAGCTCTACTATTATATATATTATATTAAATAATTATAAATTAATTAAAATTTATTAATATTTATTAAAGATTCTATACACACTTCTATTTTTAAAAGATTATCTAAATCTAATTTAACCATTATTTCCAGCTCTTAGACTAATTATTATTTACTTTAATTATATAAAGACTATTCAGGATCAGTTATTAAGACTGTAGACTTTTTTAGTTTCTATAATTATTATCTAGTAGATTATAATACTAAGTATACAGCTAACATCTCTTCTGTTATATTTAGCAGACTTAAACTACTCTCTATAGATTTAGATTTCAGAAATTGTCTCCATCTAGAGATTATTTTCTTAATTATAGTCAGTAATAGCTATATTATCTTATACTCAAGAGTGTCTGGTTTAATAACTATCTAATATTTATAAGAATATTTTTTTAAAACTATAAATAGAATTAGATTAATTAATTAAATACTGGTAAAAATAATTTTTAATGTATAGCATAATATATTAAGAACATAGTAAAATAGTTTATACTATATAATAGCAGACTAGGTTTATTTTTAAGCCTTAATTTATATTAAATATTTAAGCTAGCTAATTTTATATAATTTTTTATAGTTAGTATATTTAATTATTATTTTTTGGCTTTATTTAAACAAATACTCCTAAATTAAATGCTTTTTTATATAGTTTTTATAGATTGTCTTATTTAGGTACTAGATTTAGATATGTTTTAGCTTTTAATATTTATTATATAGTTTGCTTCAATCCTTTTAACATAAGATTACTGTATTATGGATCTGGGCCTCCTAAATCATTCTTTATTAGATAGCTTTATTGGTATCTTCTAGGTGAAGGAACTCAATAACCACCAATCCCTCTTACTTGTCTGGATGTGAGTATATTAATTATACTATATATATAATACAGGTCTTTATCTTCTAGATATGCTGGTTCTCTGTAAGAATCTTAGTGATTATATTCTTTATTAATTCCAGTATTAGCTTTATATTTATAATTAGAATATTATAAATAATTACTCTCTATATCAGTATTTAGATTAAAGTGTCACCTCTAAATATCTTAATCTAGAAGCCAGCATAATTCTAGAGAATCTCTATAACAATAGTATTAAACACCTGCAGATTAATATCTCTTAAAAAAAGATATTATATAGTAATAAAAAATATTTTTACTAGTATTTAACTTAAAAATATACTAGCAGTCTATTTATAAGCCTTTTCTATTTACTTAATTATCTATGAAAATCTTATTTAATAGATTTACTTCTAGACTGTATTATTCTTAATTTTAACTATAATTTTATTATTCTATTTTAGCTTTACAGATACTACTCTAAAAATAAAAAACCTTATACTCTAAAATAAAAATAATAAAACTAATTTAATACCAGCTTATTATTTTTTAATCTAAAAGATATATTAAAGTAAGACTAAATCTATAGAGTTATATATAGTGTTTTTAACATCTTTATAGATCTAAGTAATATTTAGCTAGATCTTCTCCAGTGCGCACCACATCTTATCTAGCCTCAGAATTATTTTAAAAGCAGTCTCTACAAAGATTTTAACATTCTAAATAAATTAGAATACTGTATTATTCCTATTCAGATCTTTTTTTATATATAAAAATATCTTTCTAACACTTCTAGCTAGTTCTTCTATAGTAATAAAATCATATTATAATCTATCTAATGAATGTATTTCTGTAAATTTTTTAGTTATAGAAAGTATTAATCTAATATTTTTATTAAAAATTATTATGCTATTATATTTTATCTGATAAAACTAAGCTTAATTAATAATGCTTAAAGTTAACTATAAATGATCAAATTCTTACAGTCTTATAGCCTGAATTGGGCGAGCAATTTCAGAAACTAGATTCGCAAAGAAAGAGATGTTTTTCTCTATTTCTCTTTCATATAAGGGTCTTAAATTATTAAAAATTTTAATTAACTACTATCAGAGTATAATTAAAATAGTTCTTAATAGTTAAAGTAAAAAGGTTTTTAAGTATAAAAGTTTTATTAAAAATAAAGTCTTAATAAAATAAATATTTTATTTATAGAAAAATATATATTTAAATTATTATAGTTAATTTAAGATAATAAATAAAAACTAATTAAAAAAAAAACTAGATTCTTTATATATATAAAATAATTTATTTAAGAGTATCATATATTATATCTTTAAATATAATATAATATATTATATAATAAGATATATTATACTTTAAAATATAATATATAATATTAAAAAATAAAATCTAAATTTAATTAAATTATAGTTTTATTTTTTTTAAAATTATTTAATTTTTATAATTTTTTTTTTTTTATATCTTTAATCCTATTCTTATAGGAATCCTATAATAAAATTCTTATTTAATTAATATTTATAGAATACTATTTCTATAATCCTGTTATTCCTGAGATTTCTTTTTTAGAATACTACTTTTAATGTTTTAGACACTAACAAACAAATATATGCTGTAATTCTCTTTTAGGTGCTGTAGTGGCTGTTTTGCGTACCGCTTATATAAGTAGTGTCCAGGCTAATTAAGGATTAATTGGCTGTGACGTGCTGATTCTGACATAAACCTAGTGTTATCTGTGTTTTATACTATTAAAAAAACTCACTGACTGATATAAATAATATTAGTTAATATTTACTATATCAGTTAGCGTAGAGTAGTATAGATTCTATATTCTAATTTAATCTTAATCCTAATTCCTATTAAGCTATATATAGTTGTATTATCTTTATACTTAAATATGTTAATACTGGTAGTTATATCTAATATAAGTATAAAACATACTAATTATGTGTAATAATATTAAATATAAAAATTAATCTTTTTACTAGTGACTTGCAGTCCTCTCTACACACTATTAAATATATAGTTTTTTATATTATATAATATTACTTTATAAGATTTAATTTAATTATTAATAACTGTTTTAGATTAATCTTTATTATTATTAGTCCTCTTAATTCTGTCTTATATAATTTATTCTAATAATTTTAAAAAGTTTAAATATAAAAGCCAGCTAATAATAAATAAAAATTTAGCTAATAGATCTGTATACTTTATTTTATTTAATATGACTATTAAACTGAAAAATTATATCTAAAAATTATTTTAATATTAATACTATAATACTTTCTATTAAAAATAAAAAAACAGTAAATATTCTAGTATCTTAAATATTAGTTAATACTTATAATAATTTAATAATATTTTTTTTATTATAAAAAAAAATATATTAAGTCTTATTTTTTTTATTTAAATTTATATTAATATATTTTTTTTAATAAAAATTAACTTTATATAAATATTTATAGTATATATATTAATTTTTAGAAATATATATTATAGTATTACTCTAGATATAATAATATTAATATATTACTAGTTATTTTTTTATAAGTCTCTGATTTTATTTTTAATTAATTAATTTACTGCAGTATAGAATAATAATATATTTATTCTAATTAATAATGCAGCTTTAATTCTATATAAACTATACAGAATCTATCTTATAATATATTTAATTATTTTATCTGTAAATTTATTTCTGAGCATTTTAATATATATAGGAATCTAATAAAAATAAATAATATAATCCTTTTAATAATATATTTTAATAAAATAGATAGTTTTTATAACTAGATATTAGCTAAAACTATAGTATAGTTTAGTAATTATCTATAAAGCTTTTTAATTATTAATATAGATATTAATAGTATTAAAAAAGATAAGATTTTGTAAGATTAGCTAGAATATTAAAATAATTCTAATAAGTTTTTTTATATAGATAGTCTTCTTTATTTCTAAATTAATATATATCTGGAGTACTAGCTATAAATTTAATAAGACTGCTATACAGCTGACTTCCCTATAATAGCTAGAATCATTAGTATAGATATATAGAATAGCTAATAAATTAATACATTTAATTATATAGCCTGTCAGAGCTTTAGTCTTACTTTTATTAATCTTAATATATAAAAACTCCCACTATAAAAATATTATATATAATAATTAAAGCTCTATAATTATGGCTTTTATCTTCTATTATAATATTAGCTTTTTTTCTGCTGCTTCCAGTGATGTATATAAATAAATATTAGAATAATAATAGCACTGCTTAATAATAATTTAATAGACTAAAGTAATAACAATTTAAATAAAAATTAATAAACTAATCTGCTTAAAATAATTAATTATAGACTAAAAAAATAATTTTATATTATATATATTATTATTTATAATATAGAATATACTAGTAATTAAATACTCTGTGTAATATTAAATTGTATTAAATATATATATTTAGTAGTTATATACTTTATAGTTACTTTAATATTATTTCTAAACTTATATTAAAGCTATATAGAGTGCCAGAAGCATAATATATATAATATAAATTTAATGTTTATTAGTTAAAGACAGGCCTTATTTGAAGTGGCCCAGCATAAAGATAGTTTATAGAATAATTCTACATTTATATTTAACACATTTTAGGTATTCTATAAATTAAAATTTAGAATTAAAAATAATATTTAATAATTTAACTAAATTATTTAATTATATAGTTTAATTATTATCTATAATAATTAATATTTTTAAATAGTTATTTTTTTTAGATTTCTAATATAAATTATAGAAATATATAAATATAAATTTATATGAAATAAATTTAAAAATATATTATAATAACTATATTTAATAATATTTAAACTTTATAGCTAGTTATCTGTAATTTATATATTCTGATAGATTTACTATCATTATTATAATATTATTAATATATTTAAAATTAATAATCTTTTTAATATTATTAATAAGATCTATATTATAAAATAAATACAGTATAGATAAGAATAATAAGCTCTATAGTATCCCAGTAACTACTATTATATAGAAAATTGTATATTCTATAATCTTTAGTATAATATACTAACCAGTTAAAAATAATATAATTTAATTTATAATTAAGCCTGGTATTTGCTGCTTCTATAAATTATAGATTAATCAGATATAAAAAATATTATTAAAAGTATTTAAAATATTTAAAAAAAGTATTAAGATTACTAGACTTTCTTTTTATACTGATTTAATAATTTTAAATAAAAAATATAATACTATTTTAGTACTTTAATTTTTATAATTTTTAAAATAAATTATAAAAAATAGACTGTGTATATTAATTAGATAATCTAATTATATTATTAATACACACTTTATTATCTTTTTTAAAATATTAAATAGTGTGATTAGGCATTAGACTTTAAAAACTATATAATTATTTTTTTTAGCTTCTAAAGTATTACTGTGCATGTTTTTTAAAAATAGTATAAATAATATTTTAACTTTAAATTTTAATTAAATATTTTAATAAGAACTGAGATTAAAATTAATATAAATATTTAAAATATTTAATTTAAAATACTATTTAGCTTTAATATTTTATTAGTATTAGACTTTATAATTATATTTTTTATTTTTTATTAGATTATTAAAGATATTAAGACTAGCTTTAAATATAAAAAGTTTTTAAAATTTATAAAATCTATATTTAATAACAGTAAAAAAAAAGAATTTTAAAATATTAAAATTTTATATTTTAGTATATATACTAGTCTATTAAAGGTCTGAAGTAATAATATTTTAATAATATATCTAGTTTAGTTTTTTATTTATTATATTAGATTTTAGATTTTATTTTAATTATTACTAAGTTTTATAATTTTAATATAATAAATTAGAGCTTTATACTATTATATAATTTTTTTAATTATTTATTTTAAGTGGTAATATTTTTATTATATTTTTAATAATATTTCTTTTTAGTATACTGTTTAATAGTAAATAATCTTTTATTTAATTATATAGATTTTCTTTTATAGCTGGCAGTAATCTTTATTAAAGCCTAAACATAATAAAAATATATTATATTTTTAAAAAACTATCTAATTAATTATTATATAAATAGCATTAACTATCTAGATTATAGTATAATTAATATTAATAAATAAGCTGCTTATAAGTAGTTTTGAAGGAGTATAGACTCTAACTATCTTTTAGAGTTTAATAATATTATATATAGTCTAGTCCTGGGTTGGGGCTGATTAGTGTGTATTTATATAGAGATTAATATATATCTTTATTAGTAGATGATCAGAGTCTTTAGAAATATCTATAATATGTATATATTTTATTAAATCCTGTAATATCTATAAGCTTAGATTAAAATTAATAGTTAAATCTTAAAGTAGCTATATTGTTTTTAGCTCTAAATTTAAATTAGATTTAAAAATTTAGAATAGTTAAATAATAAGGTCTTATAATATATTAATTATAAATCTGTATTTATCTAATATAATATATAATTTAATTATATATTTTATATTTATATTTAGTTTTTATATAACTATAATAAAAATATTTTTAATATTAATACCATTTTATAAGAAATTATAGATATTAAAATTATTTATTATTATATAATTATATTTTTTAAAGATTTTAAAATAGTACTAAAGTATTTATTAAAATAAAAGAACTTTATAATTATTATATATAGTTTTTATTATAAGATTATTTAAAGTAGATAATAATAGTATATTCTGTATAAAAATTAAAAAATTATATATATTATAAAAATATATATCTAATTTATTAGTACTGCTTTAAATATAAATAAAGATAATAAATTAGTTAGTATATACTAAAAACTATCTAAGATTTTTTTATATATATAAATATATTTTAAATATTGTGGGCCTTTTTATTAATATCCAGATAAATTTGAATAGACTATAAATTTTTCAGAAATAATAAGTGGTATTAATATTAATAGTTATCTATAATTCTTAAATAATTAATATATCATAGTACTGGATAATCTTATTCTAAAGCAGTATAGCTATAATATTATCTATAAATTTCTTAATATTATATTAAAAAATATTAAGCATATAGCTAGATTAACTAAACTGATAGAATAGATTAGATTATTAAAAGTAAAATAATATTCTTTTAATCTTCTAAAAATAAAAAAATAATAAATTTTACTATTTTATATTATTAGAAGTTATTAAGTTTAGCTTTCTATTTGGTCTAGATTTTAAAATTAATAATTTATAAAATTAAAATTTAGTTAGTAGTAAGATTTTATTAAAATATATAATTAATATATTTTTTATTTTATATTATAAATTATAGTATTTTTTTATATAATTAAAAGGTCTAACTAATATAATTAAAATAATTATTTTAAATTCTAGCTGGCCCTATTTTTTATTGTTTAATATATTAATTTAATAAAATAATATCTATAAAGATTTTTCTTTTAGTGTCTGTAGCTAACAGTAGTATAAATATAATAAGTAGAGCTTTATATAACTAAAAACTACTGTATCTGCTACTAATAATACTCTAGCTAGATATAATATTAAGTTTATTTAAAGATTCAGATCCTAATTAATAGATCTTATTTAATATATAAGATATATATAATATATATTAATTATTGCTAGTACTAATAATATAAATACTAATAGTAATAAAAAATATATTTAAATTATTATATATATTTATAATAATTTTATTATTAATATTTTTTTTTAATAATTAGAATTAACTGTTAAAAATATTTCTAAAAATTATAATAATTTTTATTAATAGATAGATAGTTTTATCTCTATATTTTAATAAATAATCTTAGTATAATCTAATTAACTTATTATCTGTCCTATCCTATAATACAGCTAATATAGTAATAATTAATAAATCAGATAACCTTAAAGTAATAATATAATCTATAATCTAAAATAGCTTAGAGTTCTTATTTAAAGATTAAATAATCTATATAATTTCTAGATCTATTAAATTCCCCAGTATTACAGCTACTAGCATATTAATCTAGTATATGATTTACACTTCCACATATATTTTCTTTAATAATAAAATAGAGTAATACCAAGGCTTATAAATATAAAATATAATCTTATATTTTTTCTCTTTCTAAATAAAGTAACAGAATTAGCTATTAATAGTATATATATTAAAATATAATATATATTATAAATAATTTTTATTAAGACAGTTAATATAATTATACTTTTTATTATAATTTATATAATACAAAAAAAAGATACAGCCACAACAGATATATCTAAAAAATAAATATCTAAAGTACTGGATCTAATAATATCACATATTATATAATTTTATTAAATATATCTAACTATTAAATACAAGCTGCTTATAGATAAAGATATTAATATTAATAATTTAATATAGATAAACCAGAAGTAAGCCCTTCTAAATAATTATTAAGTTTTATAAAAAATATAACTAGTTTAAATATATAATTATTATTTTTAATATATATATATTATTCAATATAATAACCTTTTTTATAAAAAATTTACAGCTTTTTTTTATCTTTATAAAATAAAAATATTTAATATTATAAATAAAAATTATATATTAATTATTAATAATTTAGACTCTCTACCTATTATAAAGCAATAGGATCTAGTTTTTTTATAATAATAAAACTTCGCGCACCTATGAAAAAGGAACCCCTGCAGGTAAAAAGTACTGCAGGAAGGAATCCATCTTATAAAGGACCTCTTATTGAGCCTGCTTACTGGCTTTAATATTCTTAATCCCTATAATTAAGGCATAGCACTGAAGAAGAGTAAGAAAGTCTTTTTATAATCTAAGCCACAGTATAAAGACAACCCTAATATATATATCTATATAGCTGCTTTACTGAAAAATATTAAAGTGTTTAAAAAATATTAAAAGAAAATTAATATAAGTATCTCTAGAGATCTTTCACTCTAAATCTTTAGTCTGATGGCTAGCTTTATTAAATATATTAAAAAGATACTTATTAATAAAGCCTTTGCCCAGCATCTCACACATGTAAAATTATATATAAAAAAGATATAGAAAAAGATCTCACAGACTTTTAGAGAGATTCTTAATACTAAAAATAATACTAATTAGCTTGTAAAGACTCTATATAACTATTTTATACTATTTAGTTCTTATATTATAAAGTCTCTATAATCTAACAATTATATAATAAATAGTAATAAATTATATATAAATGTTTAAAGTTATAATATACTTTTTTATTTCTCTATAGTGCCTAATATATATATAAATAGTAGTAAAAGTATACTGCAGGTATTAATTCTAAGCCAGAAAAATCTAAAAGTTTATCTAAAGTAAACTAACTTTAAAATTATTAATCTTTTATGTTAATATTTAGATTAAATTATTTTATAGATTAATACTACAATCTAGTTCTATTAAAATATTATAATAATTTACTAGTAGTTTACTGTTATCTAAATACTATTTAGTAATAATATTACTCTATTAATAAGTATTATTAATAATATAGATCAATTAATTCATAAATTAGAATAAATTAAAATATTTAATAGTAATATCTATATCTAAAAATATATCTAGAATATTATTATATAAAGTATAAATATTTAAATTAATTCTAAAAAATCTTTATTTACTATAAATCTATATTTTAAAAATATTTTAGTATTTATATATTTTTTAGTATCAATCCATATCATATATATAGACTAATTAATAAAAAAAAAAGATTATAGAACAGGGTCTAACTAATACCTAATTAATTATTATATTTAATAATGAGTGAGTAATTAATTTTACTATTTAATAAAGTTTTATTATTAAGAGCAGACAGTATAAGTGTTCTATCTATAATAAAAATATTAATCTTTAATAGTATTTTTAGTACTAAATATATAAACATATTATTAGATATTATTAATATAAGACCTGCTATATATATTATATAGAAATCTATGATTTTAGAATATATTTTTATTCTTATAATAAAGACTATATCTATTATATTAATTATATTACTAAGAATTAATTTATTAAAAATTCTATATAAAGATTTAATATTAAATATTATATCTATATATAAGAGTGTCTAATCTAGACTATATTTTTTATCTATATTTATTAACACTATATATACAATTCTTAATTTTATTCTACTATTATATACCAGAAAGCTAATACTCTAGATTTTATTATTAATTTAATCTCTATAGAAGCTACTAAATACAGTCTTTAAATTAAAAAAAGATTAATACTTATACAGCATACAGTTATATTATAAAGTAAAAGTATTTTTTAGAAATAAGTTACTATATTATTTAATCTAAAGTCTACTAATAATAATAACTAGCTAATAATATAATTAACTAAAAGAATACAGCTTAATTAGAATATTTTAATATTAATTCTAGCTAAACTTAATATTATTTATAAGACTTATATATATAACTACTCTATAAAATCTATCTAAGAACAGTCTATACTACAGTTTAATATTATATTTTATATACTATTAAAAATTATCTTAATAGACTTTATTCTCTATATATATCACAAACAAAGTATATATCTAATAATAAATAATAATTTTAAAAATAAACTCAACATAAAAATTAATATTAGTTAGACTATTAAATCTATAAATATTATAATAATCTAATCTTTAAAAAATAGTAAATAGGTTTTTTTTTTTAATAAAAAATATCTAATATCTAAAGATCTTATAAACTAATTATTAAAAATTATATAATAAAATCTAGCTTTATTTATTTAATAAAAAAAAGATACTAATATATAATATTTTAGCTATCTAAAGATTTTATATTAATCTATTAATTAATCTTTTATTAATCTACTTTTAAATACTCTAAAACTAATTTTATATCTTTTTTTAGTTTATATTATAAATTTCCTATCATCTAGATTATCTCTATATCTATCTATATATAAATAAATTATTTAACTCTGCTTACTAATAGATTTAATATTATAGCTATAATATTAATATACTGACTTTTTATCTAGCTATAGAGATAATTTATATCTATAATATCTATAATCTTAATCTCTAAAATAGTAATAATTCTATGCTGTCTTATCTCTGAGAAGTTTTAACTAAATTAGACAGTTATATAATATTAGAAAACTTTAATCTTTATTATCTGTTATAAATAGATCTAAAATATTTTATTACTAACAATAAAACTACTACTTTAATAAATCTTATAGATAAGTATAGTTTTACATAGCTTATATCCCTAAATATAATAATATATAAGTCCCAGCGCGCTAAAAGCATTATTAACCTGGTATAAGTCTTACACAGCTTAATAGAACAGCTGATTTACTATTATATGCACTATAAATAATAATATAATACAAACTATATATTAATATTTATAGAATTTAGTCTTATTGTCTCTAAAACTCTAAAAATCAACTACTAATAATAACAGACCACAGACTAAAAGCTATTTATTAAGTAGCTATAGAAATAAAGCTAATTTCTATAGCTATTTCTAGATTAAATTATTATTAATACAGCAGTAGAATCTTTAATTAAAATAATTTATATTACTATCACAAAAGCTATCTTTATTAAATAAATTATTAGCTACTCTTATCTAGACTATATCCTAAAAATAGCAATATTTAAACATAAAATAAATTATTACTACCAGTACACATATTATATAACTACTAAGAATATATAAAAAGCTTATATAAAAATTAAAAAAAAGTTTAAATACTAGATAAACTATTTAATATGCAAATTTTATTATATTTAGATTATTAAAGTTATAAAATTATTAAAAAAATTTTAAAAAATAGTCTAGTAGATTTATAACTATAATAATTTATAAATCATTTTTATTTTAATCTTATAATATAAAAAATATAATTATAAAGCTTTAATTAATAAAACTATTTTATTTTAATAGATTTTATATCTAAAACTTTCAGAAGCTAATCTTTAAAATATAAAAACTTACTAATATTTTATACTATTAAATATACTATTAATTATACTATAAAAGTTATAGAACATAATTGCTCACATTAATAAAAATAAAATTCTGAGGTTAAATAGAATATTTATACTAGTCTAATAGAAGTTATTTTTATTTTTTAAAAACTATCTACTAAATTTATTTAACTAGAATTTAATTTAATTATATTATTTAACTTATTTTTAATATTTTAACATAATGATTATCTAGAAGCTAAAAAAATCTAATTATATTAATTCTAAAATCTACTATTTAAATATATTAAATAAAGCTTTAAAAATAATTTTAATTACTTAACTAAATTATTTTATAAAATAATATTAGCTACTATTTTAGAATTATATTAATAGTTGTAAAAGTTATTTTTATAAATACACACTACATATATTATTAAAACAGACTAATATAATCTTTTATAATAAATATTATATAATTAGTAGACTTGTGCTGAATATCTTTAGAATTTTTAATAATATTAATTATATTTAATTACTATATAATCTATATAAATAGAAAATTCTGAAGCTATTAGTATAATAAATTAAAAGCTTCTTTATTAGCTATTATATATTAATAGTACTACTGGAAAATAATATAAGAGAGTTTTTAATAAATATAAAGATTCTTCAGGGCTTACTACTATTCTTAATTCTATTTTTATTTTTTAATATAGATTTTATTGATAAAATCTAAAACAAATATTTAGAGATGTTTATAATTAGCTATATTAATAATATTTTTATAATAATTTATAGGGCCTCAGTTATAGCTAATTATTATATAATTATTTATATATATTAGATAGTAGAATATTAAAAATAAATACACACTTTCTAGTTTACACTAGCTAAATATTAGCTGGTTTATTTCTAATGAAAGCATTTAAATATATCTAAATTATAAAAACAGTTAAATACATTACTAATAATCTAAAATATTAAGATTAAGTTTATAGCTAGTATTAAATATCTAAGTATCTAGCTTAATATTAATCTTATAGATTTAATTTAGATATATAGTATATAGAAGTTTATAATAGGATTAATAGTAGAATTAATTTTTATAATAGATTTTATATAAAATATATTTCTAATTTATTTATAATAGATTTATATAGTAATTTTATTTTTAAAAATTATTTATATATATTTAGTATAATATATCTAGGGCAGCTATAGCTTCAAGAATACTTAACATGCTGCAGAGGCTATGATCTGCTCTATCTAGTATCAGGTCTTATAGTATATTACTGACATGTTCTAATATATTATATAGCAAGTTTTAAAGATGTACCTATATATACTATTTTTAAAGCTAATATTTATATAGTTTATTAAGAAATTATATCTATAGATAATAATCTTATTATTAAAGTGTATTATATTAGCTATATAATAATAATATCTACTAAAATAATCTCTATACATTTTTATTATAGAGACTAGAGGCCACAGTGGAGTCCATACTCAATATAGATATCTGTAAGTATTTAAAAATTATTTTACCCTTTACAGTATTATTATAATAAAAATCACTAGAAATATAGATTTCTAATAATTAAAAAACTATTATAATAGCTTATAACACTAAAGCAGT
Source organism: Eurotiales sp. R13A2 (assembly GCA_023625935.1). Lineage (NCBI taxonomy): Eukaryota > Fungi > Ascomycota > Eurotiomycetes > Eurotiales > Eurotiales sp. R13A2. The sequence goes on from JAMAFV010000046.1 coordinate 29,220, forward strand.
ATAATTTTATATTAATAATAATAATTATAATAATAAAATTAGAATAATTATATACTCATCTATACTAGGATTTTAATAAAAGTTTATAGATTTAATAATAATATATATAGTCTATATAACTAAATTAGAAAATATTAATAAAATATTAATTATTTTAAATAAATAGTATATATATACTAGCCCCTATAAAATCATTATCTATATTAATAACTAAACTATGATTACTGTTTTTAATAAACCAAGACACTTCTCAGATCAGTATATTCTTTATTAGATAGTAGACTATATCAATTATTTTTATAAAACTAGCTAACAGCTCTGAATCTAATAAATCTCTAATCATAAAAATATACTAAATAATAAAAAAATAAACTAATTAATTAAAATAACTGTTATTAATATTATACACTATATTATTAAATTAGAAATATAAAATGTTTAGATTAATATATCCAGCTAGATAACTCTATAAATTATATAAATAATTTATAATCTTTTAATTTTTAATTAGAATATTATTTTTTATATAATATATTAGCAGTAGTTTTAGATAATTTATAATAATTAATAAAAAAAATTAAATATATATAAAATATAATTTATATATATAAAAGATTCTTAATATTTTAAATAAGATTATTTTTAATCTATATTAGAATCTAATTTAGACTTAAAACTTAATATTAATATAGTTTTAAATAAATAAATTAGTTTTATATAGTTTTTTAATAGATATTAATATAATAGACTCTGCTTAATATCTTTATAGTTTTAATTATTAAAATACTAGATATATTTTTACTTAATATTTTTTCTACACACAGCTGCGCGCAGACACCCTTTAAAAAGAAATTTAAAAAATAAATCTATAAAAGCTTCTTAGTAAGCTTTTCTAGATATAAAAGAGTATAGAATTTATACTTTAAATAGAGCTATTTATATAGTTTTTCAGAGTACTAACTCTTCTAGATTAGCATTTACAGTAAGCATAAATATTCTTTATATTATTAACTTATATAAGCTTATCCTTAGACTTACTTGCTTTTAATCTTATCTATTAAATTAAACCCTAGACTATCCTATTTTATATTTCTTTATTCTTTCTTCTCAGTATATACATTTATTATATCTATTCTCTATTATTAATATATAGTTAATTAATTAACTGATCCAGTATTCTGTTTTTTTTCTAAAATATTATTAAATATATATATATATCTCTTTTATTAATATTAAATATTCTATTTAATTTTATTATTTTAATATAGTGTACTGGATGCTGTGTAGAGTTTTTATATCAGGAACCACTGCCAAAGCCGGGCATGTGATAGATCTAACTGCCGTGCAGCCCGAGGCGGCTCCCACCAGCTACCTGCGCACGTTCGATTCTTCCCTATTGGCAGGGGGCCTGCTGCCCAATTAGATAGCTCCGCCGGCCACCCCAGGCTTAGACGCGCGTATGAATACTACTACTACTACTACTACTACTAATAGGATCTAGTTTCTAGTATTATAAACTAGATACTCTTACTCAGCAGAAGTGGAAGGATAGATATTAATATTATTATTAAACAGACTATTAACTGCACAAATTATTATTCCTATAATGCTCTCTATCTGCTATTAAATATTAAATAAATAAAAAATAATATTATATAATCTCTAGGACTTATATAGCCTAAGAGTTTTATCTTATTATATTTAAATATAGTTAAAATTCTACTTAGATAGCACTAAAAAAAAAGTTAAAAAAAGCAGGATATAATTAGATAATACAGATTTTATATTTTTTATATTCTATATCTATTTATCTACCGCGCTAGACTTTAGCAGTATAATAATAAATACTGCTGGTAATAGATTAATTTACTTAATATAGTGGTATATATTTAATAGATAAGTAGCTATATTTTAGTATAATTTTACTGGCTTATAGATTTTTTAGAGAACACAATCAAATAGAAAGTTAATCTTATAAATAAATCTAATTATATATTTAATAAACATTTTTAAGGATTTATTCTGATAAAAACTAAAGATCTTATAATAATATTTATAAAATAAGAATATAATTTTAACTATAAAAAGATTATTTAATATTAAATATATTAATTATTTACTTATTATTCTAAATAAAAAATAAATAAATAAATAAATAAATTAATAATAAATATTTAAATTATATATTAAATATATAACTTTAATCTTATAATATTAAAAAATATTATTTTTATAGATTATTAAAGCTAAACTAGAACTAAAATAGAATACATTTTTATATTATTTTATTTAAACTGCTAGTTTAAAATATATAATAAAACTGATAATAAAAAGTCTAGTTATAAAAATAAAATCTTTAAATAGAGCAGGATATGTAGTGTATAGTATAATCTCAGTATAATAAATTAAAGACTAGATTTAATAATAAGTTAAATAAATAAGGATTGATAGATCTAGTCTAGATCTAGTTAGCTAGAGTCTGGTAATATATAAATAAACTAATAATATTAAAATATAAAGTCTAACTTTAATATATAAAAAATAAAAATAGAGAAAATTTTTTTAAATTAAATAAATATTTCTGCTATAATATAAAACTTTATTAATAATTCTAAAAATTAAAAATAATTATCAGTAGATTTAATCTGATTATAATATTTATATAAAATAATAATAAATCTTAATATATATTTACTTATTAAAATATTTTTAAAATATAATTAAATATTAAATTAAATATTAAATAT
>JAMAFV010000047.1:0-29570 GCA_023625935.1 Eurotiales sp. R13A2
CTGTAAAAATGGTATTTCATGTGTGTATTGCGGTGGGCAACTCGTTTGGGTGGGCAACTCGGGTGTGAATTACGTTAAGCGATTCACTGCCTCAACATACAGCCCCACAAATCATCCAACAGTTATAAGCCCAGATAGCCCTGCTCAACATTAAAATTATTCACTATAACCAATATCAAACCCCTAAGACCGACCAAACAGATTTAAACTAAAACCAAACACATTAAGCTGTCTTACTAAGAAGAACTAAATATAACAACTCCAAATAAAAAAAAAATCATTATCTTAACAGACCCAAAGAATTAAAAACAATAAATTATCCAGCTAGAATCCTATACAATAAACCAATCCATATAAAAATACATCACCATTAAAAAGGACAGTATAAGGGAAGCTAAACCCTTAAAGCCAGTACTGCCCACAATTCCTATAAAGCCACTATTAACAGAAGTCGCTGTAACCAACAACAAAAACTATAAAGATTATCAAAAAAATATAAAAATAAAGAAGCTTCAGATAAAGAAATTCAAATATAACCTAAAAAAATAAAAAAGAATTAATAAAAAACTCACTGCAATCAAAACCTATATCTATGCCACTTTAGACCCAACCAACCACATTTATATCTATAAATGCAAATCTGCCTCACAGATAGTTAATAATTTGAAATCTAAGTTCATACTTAATACTAATCAAGAAAAACAATATATTGTTAATAAACATTAATTACTACTTTAACCAAAGAAGGCTACAATAAAACCTACTAAGTGAGCACAAATTTAAAAGAAATTAATAAACAATATATATATAACCAATATAATAGACAAAATCAGTAATAAATATCTAACTAGAGATTTTATTAAGTCTATTAATATTATATTACCAGATTTCTACTATATATAAAATAACTATATAACCAAGTATAATATATTAATCAATATAGAGAGAGGCATTATATTAATAACTATAATTCCCAAGATCAACACCATACTGCACTATTTTATAAATTAGAACTATAGTAAGGCTGCCACACACCACTATAATATCTCTGCATTTAAAACCTTTATAGATAAGTCAAATAAAAAAGATTTAAAGATTAACAAAGATAAGGATAAAAAGCTAATCTATAAATAAATAGATAACAAGTCAAATCGCATAAATTGCATTTATAGCTATATATATTTATTCTTATCATACCTATACATTAATAAAAATAAAAAGCTAAAAAATTTCAAAAAAGATTTTAAGATTTAAAAAAAATTTAATAATATCACTAAGCAAGATATACTATTTGTTAAACAGTTAAGAAAAACAATAAAAAATGCTAAAAAAGATAAGAATAAAAAAGAAAAGAGTAATACTAAAAAGAATAAGAATAATAAGAAAGATTTAGTATTAAATTTTCTATATAATCAAAATAAATATGCCTTCAATATTATAACACTATCAATTAACTTAATTATAATAATAGACAATATAAACTTAAAGAATTTAACATTTCTAAATAAAAAAACTGAACATCATATTTTCAATAACATCAAAAAATTTATTATAATGAAGCTGTTATCAGAGCCCAGACACATTCTTTATAGTAATAATAAATCATAGATTAAAAAGAAAAAAATTATTATATTATATCTAACTAAACCACTTGATTAACAGTCCAAAAAAAGTATTATACTCAAGAATGTATAGTATTAGCCAGAATACCATACAAATCTAGTATCACAGAATATATTAGAAAACCACAGAGCAACATATAATAGTAAAAAAAGAATTATTATAAGAAAAGAAAAAGATCTTTTTAAAATTAAGCTTAACAGTCTCTATTTTATTAAATAAAACAGAAATAATGTTAATAAAAATAATTCATATATAATAGTAATATCTTTAAAAGATTTATAAACCTTAAGTAATCCAGTTGAGGTCTAGCATAAAAGATTTGGCTATCTTACTAATAAAGCCATACATAAGCTTCAAAATACAACCATTAATATAATTATACTGCCATTAATAGTATTAAAAAAAAATAAAGATAGATTCTAAATTCAATATCATAGATGCTTAATAAATAAAACTAAAAAACAAATTAGCTGTGTGCTAATTATTAAATTAATAAAACTATTCAAACGCCTATTTATTAATTTTATTATCATGAATCTAACAAGAAATAGTAACACAATAATAATCTATATTCTTGACCACCAATCTGGATTCCATATACTGGAAATAATAAATAACCAATCAATAGATAGAGAACTAGTATGTATTATTAATTAGATTGAATATACATTTAAAACGACCATTAAACAGCTTTATATGGACAGAGAAGGAGCCTTAAAATCTATATAGTTTAAAGACTGGTGTAAATAACACCATAAGATCATAAAGATAACTATTCTATACACACCCAAACAGAATGGACTGGTAGAGCATACTAATAGATTAATTACAACACAAGCAAGAACGCTATTTAATAAGATAAATCTACCACACAGACTTTAGTCTTAAGTGATGAGAGTAAATATATATATCCTTAATCAAATCCTAATTAAAAGATATGGGTGGAAAACACTATATAAATTAATATTTAGAAAAAAACTATATATTGATAATATTTTTTAATTTGGTTCTAAGGCGTACATATATATTAAAAAAATCAAGAAATTAGATAAAATGGCTTCAAGAGCACAGATAAACTATTTACTCAGTTACCGCACACACAATATTTGAGAAGTGTGAGTTCCAGGCAAAGCAAGACCAATATTAGTTCAAGATATAATTTTTGACGAGACTAATAATTATAACCTTTTAAAATTATATAATCTAAAGATTATTAGCACCGAAGACTCAAAAAAAGAAAAACAAGAGAGTATAATAAATCTTATCTTTTACAGTAACAAAAATTAAATTTATAAAACTATTAATTTGAATCTTAATCTACTACTATATACAGCAGTTAAGATGAGGCCTCAGACAACAATTAAGCTATTATAGACTAAAGATAACACTAAAAAACTAGAAAACACTATAATAATAGTGTAGCAACATAATATTATTAATATAATAGTTAGTAAGAAAATCCTACCGATTAGTAAAATTTTTGGGGGGGTAAATAAGGCTGTAAATTAAGTGACTGGCTATAAGATTAATAATATAATTAATAAGATGGATATAACTAAAGATAGCTCAAAGACTACAATAACTATTAATCCAGAACAAAACCCTCAAATCGACCAATCAGAGCCCGAGAAACCACAGACGCTAAATAATATAATCAAACAAGAGGACTTTGAATTAACTCCTAATCAAAGCTTACATAACTTTAATTCAATATCTTGTATGTTACAATTAAATTATTAACCAGGCAGCCATAACAACAATGAGATTGGTAATAACAATAACAAAATCAGCCATGACGCCCAGAAATTGATTGAGTATGAATCTCAATATGGCGTTAAAAAGTATATTCAAAGAATCACAACAAAATATGACATTAACACAGATCTATCATAAAATAATATTGTTGAAGGATTATAGTGCAGGATTCTATCAAAATGAGTGCTAGAAAACCTTGTGTCTATATCATCAAGCAAAAAGAATTGAGTTAATTTTGTACTATACAAATTTAATATTGAGAAGCCCCTATAAAGGTCCTTTATAGCTGCAACAATCCTGAACAAAAGGCAATTAATTAGCAAAATACCTTTAGAATCATAATTTTGGTAAGATATAATAAATTATTTATATATTAAGAAATTTATCAAAGCTGCAAATAATAAATATTTAAATCTAAAAGATCTGGGTATATTTAAACTTATATCTATCTCAGCTACCATTAAAAAGCAGATTTTATCAACTATATAAAGATTTATATATAAAAAAAATAAAATTAATAAGATTATTAAGTTTAAAATATAACTTTATATATATAGGGATTTGCAATAGTCTGATGAACTAAAAAAAAGATTAATTATGCTAACTATAAGAGTATTCTAAATAATAATAGTATTAGCTGCTGTATTTAACCTTAAGATTATATAATATAATATTATCAACATCTTTGTACAAGACAGTCTTAATAAAAAGATCTATCTCCACATACTAAATAAATTCAAATTGAAGAGTATAATTTTGAAGCTTTTAAAACCACTCTACAGTCTATAAAAGTCAGGACAACTCTGGCAAATTAATCTATCAAACAACCTCATAAGATAAGGATTTACAAGGATTAATAAGGAAGAGTGCCTCTTTATATCAAAAAAAGTAATCTTTATATTCTTTATTAATAATATTCTTATGATTTATAACTATAAGCATGAGAATAGATTTTTATCTTTTAAATACAATTTCATAACAATCTATAAAGTATATAAAATAGAGAACAGCAAATAATTCTTAATCATTAAAATCACACAAGATAGAACAACAAAAAAGATTTGACTATCTTAGAAATTATATTAGAATACACTTACAAAGCAATATAACTTAATTAACACAAAAATCAAGACACTACTGTCAGTTAACAAACTAGTTTCTTACAAAGGCCAAGCCATATCTTATAAAATTTATAAATATCAGAAGCTTATAAGATTAATACTATATCTTATAATAATAATAAAACCTAATTTGGCAAAACACACCTTATAATTATTAGAATTTACTAAAAACTCTTCACCAATTCACTATAAACAGATTAAGTAATTAATATTATACAGAAATAATACACATTTCTTAGCTATTAAATATACCACTCCAAAGAAGAATAACAAAAAAGTTTTTATAATTACCTCAGACATTATATTTAGTAATAATATGGATAGAATCAGCTCAGAGAGCTACATTATAAAACTTTACAGAAATACAATTAACTGGCAAGCCGCAAAGCAGCACCTCATTACAACCTCAACAACTAAAGCTGAGTTGAGAAGTACCATAGAAGCAGCAAAGAGACTGATAGTATAAAAACAACTATTCAAGGATATAGAATTCAACCCTAAGCACCCAATATTAATTGCTTACAATAATCATCAAACCATAAGATTATTGACACATAAGAACCCTCAATTCTATATAAATCTACACCATATCGATATATATCACTATTAGTTACAGCAAGAGATTGCTGCAGGCCATATAACAATACACTGGATCAGTACAAACAATATACCAGCTGACAGATTAACAAAGCTTCTTTCTAGCCAAAAGATAAGAGCATTTGTGCAACATCTAGGATTAAGAGATATACAGATTCAGCTGCAGGCATAAAACCTTATAATTTCCTACCTAGGGGGGTATGTCGCCAAGTAGGCTTACTAACCTAGCCGGATTAGGCCTTTCTACACGTTATATGGCTTATACGGCCTATACGGCCAATCATGAGGCCGGACTACGCGGCGGTGAAGAACTCTCGATTAGCAACCCCTATTCCCAGCGACTAGACGATGCTCATTGGACTATATAAAAGGAGGAACAACTAGCGTATTTGCACTGTATTTGTATATAAAATTAGCTAACAGTTCCTATAAGGACTGTTCCTTGAAGCAAGCGAATAGAGACCTCATATTGCCTAATAAGCATTCCCAGTAAGCGATTCGCTGCCTCAACGTACGGCCCCACAAATCGTCCAACAGCATCGCCAAGTCATGTGCCTTTGATTTAGAAATTATCGTAGATATTAGATTGTACTTTAAATCCTCCATGGAAGAAAGCAAATACGTGGGTGTAAAACTGGCTGCTGTATCGAAACTGTGGCTTTGTCAGTAGCTCACGAATGATCGTAGTTTTTGAGTGGGTCTCTATTTTCACGCTTCAACAGCAGCTGAGACTCACCAAGAAGAGGTCTGACCGTCATCAGCGAACACTATGTATGGTATTACTATCATGCACGTTATCCAGTTACTATGAGTGTACACCGAGAAGGAATAGCCTAGACTTAAGTACGCTTTCTACCTTAACATCTCATTCGCCTCGTATTGTTCGCCTTTCTCCGCACATGTGCCTAAGATGAGAAGAACCCTTTGTGTTTCTGGAGCGTCCTTGATATCGTCGGATTTTCTCAGAGAGCAAGTATACAGATCATGGAACACCATACCAGGTCCAGAGTTCCCATCACCCCCTCGGCCGAAGAAAGCCAGACAGGTAGACCGCGGAGGGAACAGGCCTTCTGCTCGACGAGTAGCGGAATGAGATCAAGACTAGGATGCCTGTCTTGCCGTCGTCGAAAAAAAAAATGCGATGAATTGCATCCCACATGCACCGCATGTGTAAGAAACTGCCTGGTATGCCAGTGGCCGGTCAACGGGCCATCAAGCCACCGGCCTCGACGACGACGACAGGCTAGGCGTCGCCAGCAGCATCATTTGGGCAATGGTCTGCGGTTGATGCCAGGACTTAAAGATATGGTTACGGTGTTTATGCTACCTAGCCGCCCTGTGTTAGATCGTCTTATTTCCCATTTTACAGAGTTCGGTCCGACATGGTTATCACTAGGCCCCGGCTTACGACGGCGAAGAGTATTTCTTAGCCATGTCATACCCATGGCTTTGGAGAGTCCCCTACTATTGAACTGCATTTTCGCAATTTCAGCTGCCGATCTCATCAAGTATCACACTGGAGAATGCGGACTTGAAATGCTGGCCCTCGAAATGCACAGCAAAGCTCTGACAGAGCTAAATGCTGCGATCAACCAGGAAATCATGCGAGAAAAGCCAACATCAGCAGATACATCGATCTCTGGTAGATATCCGTGATGCATTCTGAAGTGAGACAGGATTCCCAGGCTGACTATAGGGGCAGATGCAGTCCTGCTAGCTGTGCTCCTGTTATGTCTGCACGAGGCACATAACTTCTCCGAGAGCAGCAGGTTACTACCACATCTAAATGCGGCTGCGACTCTTTCATGGCGCCAGCTGCAGCAGCCAACACAAAACACGGGGCTTCGAGAGTTCCTCCTAGCACTATTTTGCTATTTCTTTGCACTTGCAACCGTTTCGCACGGGCTAAACATGGCGAAAGACCCTGCATCGCGCGTGTTTGCGTCGATCCCGGGAAGATATCAACAAACGGAAAGGGAAACAAGGTCTTTGCTAGGAAAACTCCAGTATTTGTTTTGGGCCATATTCCAGATTTCCACTCTTTCTATGCAACGGTCCACAAGCCTACTTGAAGATAGTACAAGACGTGTTGACTTGATGGCCCTCGAATGCCATCTCCAAGGCTGCGAAATGACCGATTTCGCTGTTGCTACAGGCGATGTTGAAGAAGACTTCGAGTGCTCAGAAACGTCACAGCAACTACAATCTTCCGGTCATAGCGACAGCGAAAAACCATATGATGATGATAGGATCGTATTTGAACTGTATAGGTTAGCTTGTGTGGTCTATGTCAAAAAAACAGTCGATCCGCACGTCCCCCTGAGGGATCCTTGTTTGCAACGGGTGGTAGCATCGTTTATCACGCAGCTTGATTCTCTGCCAATCACTTCATTTGCTAATGGCATCCTGGGCTGGCCCCTCGTGATTGTCGGGCTTTGTACGGTGGTTGGGTCCCACCAGCGAGTAATCATCGCTCGGCTCCGTGTGATTCACAATACGTGGAGATCCGATATATTCACCCGGAACATTCAATTCTTGCTCAGCCATTGGGAGAAGTTTCGTGCATGCGAGAAACTACATCGTGGAAAGAAGGATAATTGTACAAGTGGGCAGTATTCCGAGCTGTCCTTCTCATCAAGTTTCACGTTTCAAACACTTGGTCTGCCAACTATACTTGTGTAGATTAACAATTGGTAAAAATGATCGAATTCAGCTTTTGCCTTGACTACCGCCTGGTTTCCTGGCCATTTCACAGGTTACCGTGTATCAATATATAAGTTTTACTATTTGCTATCGAGTCAGGATTAAGACAACGTAATACAGTAAAGTGTTGGTATTGGTAAGAAATATCATAGAAAGGCAAGCTTATCACTGCCGCAAAAACATCCAAGGCATACTGTTCAACTTATGTTAGAAGAATGCGCGATAGTTGCTGTTGGATTGCAAAGCCTGAACATGGCCCAAGCCTATTTACGTAAATTGCATGAAGTATAGCGACTTCCCGAAAAACACAACATATTCGTCTGCCGTTGTTAGTAACTCCAATTATAAAGTTCGTGTGAGAATGTTGGTCATCCAATTCAATAGATAGTCGGATTGACTATACTTTTGTTTTGGGGCTCTCGGAGGGAGTTATTAAAGTGGCAGAAATATCCCCTGAATCGCACTCCTGGCCATCCAACACTTGATCATCAGACACACTGAAACTGCTGATAGTAACAGGAGGCCCAGCAAAGTGCCTTCGGCCCCGAACAAAGTACCAAATCACACTGACGCTTGAAAATACAGCGATCACGACGCTTGCATAATTCATTGTGCTTGCGGTGACTGGAAGGCTTACTGGCATGCAGAACAGAACAAGTGCAAAAAAGACCCAAGAAACTGAAACCAAATTTATGACATACCCATACCTCCCCAGAGAGTATGGCGACTTCTTGACAGACCTTCGTCCTTCAAAAAGTGACACGAGAATTGGCGAACCAAAGCTCAATGATAAGCAGATTGAAGTGACGCCCGTGAAGCTGTTGAACGCAGTGACAGACCCAAGGTAAATTAAACCCAAAAGGCATATGACGACACTTGAGAGAACAAGGCCAGCAAAGGGAACATTGAGCCTCGTATTTATGCTCCTGAAGTAGCCAGAGCCGGGGATCGCGCCATCACGAGCGAAGGAGTAAACGCATCGTGAAGAGGTCGTCAGTGCAGCGATGCCTGCGAAAAGCATGACGCCGATGACGAGAATAAGAAGGCCAAGGCCTCCGGCGGCAGACCCAGTTGCTGTCTGAAATATCATACCTATAGGTTGCTGCACCGCTAGAAGTGAAGTGACATCGGGCAGAACAAAGAGAATTGGTATAAGCCAGAGAAGGCCTGTGAAGCCAGAAGCTATCACAGAGAGCACCATTGCTCGTGGGACCTCCCGCTCGGCGTTTTGAACCTCTTCACACATCGCAGCAACCATGCCGTACCCGGTCAGGGTAAAGGTGGCTTGAAGCAGGCCCACACAGAAGGACCAGCCGGCTGGCCTGTCGAGAGCTTATTAGACATTGCCATGGCCAAATGAGCAGGAATTGAGGAGATATTTCTCCAACAATATAAAAGGACAGATAAACTTACCAACCACTCTGGGATGCGTCGAAGTGAGTAAAAACAAATCCAGCACTGCGAGAGATGTGTCCCATGCTGAGAAGAACGACCAAGACAACTACACTAGTGGCTGCAGTCCACCACACACACAGTTTGTTCAGAAGGTCCAGGTACTGAACACAAAAAGCATTGAAGAGGAAGCATATTAAAACAATAGCCCAAAATACCAGGACAGTGTGGATTGGGCTTGCAACGTATTCAGGGCGGAAGAGAGTGACAGCGCTGAGAATCAACTGGCTACCACCGAATGTAATCGAGCAAGTTGACATCCAATTACCCACCAGCAAGAGCCACCCTGTTATCCAAGAGGCTATAGGGGCGTAGCGTTCATTGCTGCAGAGCATTGCCGACCAGTAATACACACCGCCGGCAGTCGGATAGACTGCACAGATTTCGGCCAGGGATGCCGCAATGCAAACTGAAATCAAAGTAACGATAATCCAGCCGTAGATAATGACTACCGATTGACCGTTGACAAGGGTAATGGATAGGGTGGTGCTAGCTCCAAAAGGCACGGCGATGATGGCACAGGACCTGTTGTCGGATTAATATATGTATAAGTCAGGAATTAAATACAACGTTACGTGGGAAGAAATGAAGAGATGCTCTCACAGTCCGAAAATACTCAGCATACTAAGATGCCGTGGGAGCTCAGCTTTGTAGCCCATATTTTCCAGTTGAGTGTCTTCGTAGGTGTTGCCGGGCTGACGCTGAGCAAATTCTAAAGACGCCATGGTTTCGAGGGCATAACATAAACAAAAAAGGAATAGAGGAGAAGGAAATCAATGTGTGAAAAGCAAGGCCAGTAGGGGTTAAGTCTAGAATTGTGATAAGATAGACAATTCCTAGGGATCTGTTATGCTCGTGGAAGGACGTCTGTATCAGATGGGCTATAACTCTCTCTTATAAACTTGAATCCCTGGAGAACCCTGGACAGCATTCGAACATGGACGAGGAAGCCTAGCAGAGTAGATAACTATAGTCACTGAGCAGGATTTCACGAATGGACCGTGAAGGCTATATTTGGTTTGTTATTCCCCGACTATGATTGATGGGTGTTCAGTCTTCCGATTACATCAATCGTACGCTTTGACAAAACTATCTGATATCGACAGAGTTGAATAGACGGATGGGAGTGGCAAGTTATATTTTCCTAGCAAGCCTAGTGTAACAATCCTGCTTGATATTTGAAATTCCAGCGAATACAAGTGACGATAGGCACGGGTTCAGAGGACTGCCATGTCTCCGAGACGTATTCAAAAGTTACCAAGATACGAGTAGATAATCGCGGCTACTTAACAATCCCAAAAGGGGTGATACACTTCTCCGCCATCATAGCCCCGACTAGTAAATCACGGATAACCCCGGCCACGAGCCAATCGATATGGAAGTCAGTATCAAAAACATTGGGTCGACAGACCGATCGGCCTATTAGGGCTATCCGCAAATTGATTAAGAGCAGACGTTCAATAAACCTGGTGGAGTCCATCGATAACACAATCTAATACGATGTTGATGGAGCTTATCAATAGATGGCCCTCTACTCGCGGACGAGACACGAGGATATACCCATACGGCCCCAAATTGGGAGTGAGTACCCCACATGCCCGGGGATGAGGACACGCATCAAGGGCTTAGACGGCAGGGAAGTTTAGTAACCTGGCTGGCTGGCATACGCAGTGACTCTGGATCCTCCCAAAAGACTAACCAAATCGGCCAAATGCCAGTAGCCGCGACAAAGACTACGAATAGGAGTCGCAAAACTTGCAAGATCGGGTATTCTCTGTATTATCGGTCTTATTAATAATCTATGTCACGACCCCTCTTCAGCGGCAATTTAGGGCCAGTTCTCGCCCTTTTAGGAAATCGCTTGTTACTGAGAGAAGAGGCTAAACACAATGATCTACCGGGAAAGACAGGACATAAATAGGGCAGCAATTCCGAGCTTTGTATAACTCTGCAGACTCACAAAAGTCATTATTCTCAAATCTACATCTGAGAGACACTTCCGCATCCTTCCGCTTGACAGATACCGCCACCATGTCAGCCTTTCAATACCCCCCGGGGCCACAGCGCGTGCCGGTTGATGCGCCTATTGAAGATATCTTCTATCTCTTGAAGCGAGACGGTGGTGTCATCATCGATAAATACGTTGATCGCGCAACCATTGATCAAGCCTATAAGGAAGTTCTGCCTCGGTTGGAGGCCGACAAGCCTTGGGACGGCGCATTCTTTCCCGGCGAGACGCGACGGGCCCCAGGCCTGAACGCCCATTGCCCAACTTTTACAACTAAGATGTTAATGCATCCCCTTTACCAGGCTGTTGCTGAACACTTCCTTTCCACCAAGAGTTCATTCTGGTGGGGAGATGACCGTCGCACACACGTAGCAAAACCCCAGGTCAGTGCCTGCACTGCCTTTGAAGTTGGTCCCGGCGCTGGAAACCAACAAATTCACCGAGTGAGTGCTCTGCTTGACTTTGCTATCTACATGTCAGGGACTAAGTGAGAGAAACCTCGTAGGATGACTATATCTGGCACGATAGACATACCGAGATCTCGGCATGGGACGATGAACGCGATTTGAACACGCGCGAGAGTGCAGTCGGCGTGTTCATCGCCGGCGTCAAGACCACCAAAGCCAACGGAGCCACACGATTCATCCCCGGTTCGCACCTCTGGGGCAACGAGCGGAAGCCAAGAGATGATGATGCATTTTACGCGGAGCTCAACGCGGGCGACGCTTTCATAATGCTGGCTTCGTGCTACCACGGCGGTTCTGCGAATACGACTACAAATGAATATCGCTTGGTCTATGGCACCTTCTGTACTCGCGGCTTCCTTAGACAAGAGGAGAACCAGTATCTTACTATTCCGGATAAAGTTATCAGAAGCCATCAGCGCGATGTTCAGAAGCTCCTCGGCTGGGGAATGTCCGACCCGATGATGGGATGGGTCAACTTTGAAGATCCGATGAAGACCTTGCACCCGGAAGATTTCAAAGATCGCCCGGGCGATTTGTACTGATGCATGCATACTATCTTGGAGTTGGTGGAGATACCGTATAGAGATATTCTTGCCACACATTTGTAACTATGGTTCCACAGCTTCAATGTCACGTGCATTTACATATCTATCTTGGTCAATTTGTGTCTGTAGGTCCACTGTATCAGGACGACTAGATACCAAAGCGTTGATGGCATTTAGGAGGTACTGTATTCTGGCTGTGTGGATACGCGACCTTATCAGATAACGGCCAACTTTCTGTTCCTGGAGCCGTGAAATGGGCAGTGGATACACTCGCGTTGGACCTTCCGAATTGGGTTTGTCGTAGCCGCCGCGAGCCCGGATCCATCTTCGTGTGTATCGTTAAAGGCGAGCATCTACGAATATTTAAACACTGCAATACCAACGGCCTCAAGTACCATGACTCACTGCACTTCATATCCTCAGTATGTTTCACCCACTCGACCCCATTACAACCGCGGAGCTGGCAAAGGCCGTCTCGGTCCTCCGGACGCACTACAATGGAGCACAGTTGAGGTTCAAATTTGTCGACGCGTTGGAATGTCCCAAAGCAGAAGTTATTTCCTGGTTGGTCGCAACTAAGAATGGCAAACCGGCGCAAACGCCTCACCGAAGAGCTAGGATTTACTTTCACCAGCGACTTGATGCCGTCTTCCAAAAGGCGATTGTGGATATCACTGCCGGGGTTGTGATATCTGTGGAAAGCCTTCCGGATGTACAGGGACCGGTAGGATTGAGCTTCAGTGACGAATTACTTTGTACAGGTGAGGCTAACGAGATAGGTGGACGCCGATGAATACGACGACATGGAAGCTCTGTGCAACTCGCATCCCAGGGTATTGGAGGAAGTCGAGAAATTAAAACTGCCCCCAGGGTAAGCTACATTTACTACATCATGCGGTCGTAGCAATGCTAACCAGGTTTTCCAGCGCAAAAGTCATCAACGATCCCTGGGCGTACGGCACAGATGATGCCGCTGAGCGACGGCGGCTATTCCAGTGCTACATGTATATTGTTCTAAATGACGATCCAGAGGCGAACCATTATTCCCTTCCAGCGCCTTTCTCTCCAGTGTTCGACGCCATCACCAAAGAATTGGTCACTATGGAATATCTCCCCATGGGAGAAGGGCCCACCGGCGTTGAGACGCAGCCATGGAATCCCGTACCTGCTGTGGAGTATGCTGAGAGTTTGATGGGACCGGATGCTTTCAGAAAGGATGTGAAGCCTCTGATTGTCCAACAACCTGACGGCCCTTCGTTCCAGGTGAACGGACGCCAGGTCTCCTGGCAAAATTGGAGATTCGTGCTTGGTTGGACTCTTCGCGAGGGCCCCGTTCTACACAATGTCACATATGAAGGACGGTCCCTGTTCTATCGTCTCTCGATGAGCGAGATGACGGTCCCGTACGGCGACCCTAGATCTCCATATCACCGCAAACAAGCATTTGACCTGGGCGTCTCAGGGCTCGGCCTGACATCGAATTCTTTGAAACTTGGCTGTGATTGCCTTGGGCATATCAAGTACTTTGATGGTTGCCGGGTTACTTCAAATGGTGTGCCAATCACTGTACCTAATGTGGTCTGTATGCACGAGGTTGACGATGGCATTGGCTGGAAGCATACCAACTTCCGAAATGGAACTTCGTCCACTGTTCGTTCGAGGCAGTTGGTAATTCAATGCACCGCGACTGTTGCCAATTACGAATACGCTTTGATATATAAACTCGACCAGGCTGCCAACATCCACTTCGAGGTTCGGGCTACTGGGATTGTGTCTACGATGCCTATCGACCAAGGTGTACAAGTGCCATGGGGAACTGTTGTGGCACCCGGAGTCCTTGCGGTCAACCATCAACATCTTTTCAACATTCGGATCGATCCTGCTCTTGACGGATACAAGAACACAATTACTTTTGATGACGTTGTTCCTCTGGATGAGGATCCTGAGAAAGATCCGTTTGGTGTCGCATTCAAACCAGTGGAAACTGTGGTGCATCGGCCGGGAGGTTACGATTTGGATCCAAGCCAGTCTCGTACCTTTAAGATTCAAAATACTTCCGTCATTAACAAAATCTCTAACAAGCCTATATCATATAAACTCCACGGCATCACATCCCAGATGATGATGATGATGAGGCCTCATACCTTTAACCAGAAACGTGGGAAATTCGCCACCAAGCCAATTTGGGTCACGAAGTACGAAGATGATGAGCTTTATGCAGCTGGCGAATTTACGAACCAGAGCCGCCTAGATAGTGGTCTTGGAGTCTGGTCTCAGCGTGATGTGAAAACGGTCAACGAGGATGTTGTTCTGTGGCACACGTTTGCTATTACTCACCTACCTCGGCCAGAAGGTTTGTCTTCCTCCCTTTCAACTTCTAAAGTCACTTTGAAACTAAAATATTTCTTTTACTTTCTAGACTTCCCCGTCATGCCGGCCGAGGCCATGGTTGTGACTCTGAAGCCGGCGAATTTCTTCGAGGTCAACCCTAGCAATGACGTTCCACGATCCAGTCAAACTATCAATAAGTCCACATTGGTCACCGAGACAGTCCCTGTAACCTTCCACAATTCATGCTGTGACTACAAACTATGAATCAGTGACGTTCATTTTAGTTCCATAAGTGGTTGGCATCCATTTCAATGATAATTTGCTTTCGGCGTTGTAAAGTAAACTTATCTTCATAGTAACCAACAGTAAATCACTTAATTCATAAACATAGTCATGCAAATTTGCCATATTAAAGATTGGTGTTGATTATCTTTCCTTTTTTTTTTTTCCTCCCTCGAAGCAAAATCAGGTACATCTTGGGTGAATTCCCATAAAATCATGCAAATAGACCCATCCTAATAGACCATCCTGCCAATGAAAGTGTCTCCCCGTTGATTACTAGGGTTGGCCTCATTGCATAAGGGCCTCAGCTTGCATCTCCACATACATCCCTCTCATGCTAAGATTCGAGACGCCAACACATGTCCAAGTTGGATGGTGGCCTGGGTACAGTCGCTTCCAAATTGACATCATCGTATCCTCATATCGCATGTCAATCAAAAAGGTCAGAATCTTGTGCGCGACAGCCAATCCTTGGGTGACTCCTGCAGCTTTCAGTGCGAGATCAGCGCCTATGAACGCGGCTTCGATTTGATCTGCTACTGATGTCTCAACGAGTTTCCCTGTGTTGCGGTCCAGGCCTGCCTGGCCGGCTGTGATGACGAGTTTGCTGTTGCCGATGGGCAGAACCACAGCGTTGGAGAAACCGGCCTCCTGGCAGCTCTTGCCGACTATGTCAGCGGGCTGGTGGTAGGTGGTTGCAGACATTGTTTGTATTCGATTGTGCTGATGACTTCTTATTGCTCGAAAACTTCTCTGAAAATATGACGTGATCGATCAGCATGGGGTTGAGTACAAAGCGTTTAAAGGGACAGATATGAAAGAAATCCGGTCTTTAAAGGAGATAAATCTAGTCAACTACCCTAACGTTGGCCTGCCGGCGCCTATTCATAACCTAATTGGGAATAGAGCCATTACATTGCGAAAATAGTGAAGCCAGATCTTCTGTTATATAATGGATGTAAATAAAATTAATCTAGATTGGGTCCTTATCTGACGTGGAAGTGCGAGACTAATTGACTCCAGGGATCCATAAATGATTCTCCTGCACTCGTGTTGGCCGAGACGCAGTATTTCTCGCCTCGGTTTTAAGCTCCGAGAACAGGAAGAATGAAAAAAGTATTCTACTGGGGATTGCAAAAGACGCACCTATGACATACGATATATTTGTCGAAAGATGTACCTATTAATCTAGTTACCTATAACGGTTGCCAATATGTTCTAGGTGGCCACTGGGGTGGGCAGTACGTGCGCATGGACACGAGAAATCATCTATGAAGGAAGAGAGAAAGCTATATAAGCTGGCAGTATCAAAGGCTGGCCTTATCTTCCATCAGTTTCTTGTCTTCCTCACGCAGCTCCCTAAGCGCCTCCAGTCCACTCAGGAACCCCTGTTCAAGTGCGCCGTCAATGAATGCACGCCAGCCATGAGCCCAATCTGCAGAAGCGAAGAATATATTGCCGTGGCGACTTTGAAGTTCATCCTGGTATTTCGTCATGAAACCTGGAGGCCAGAAGCATGGACCGGCCTGCGAATAAGGATCTGTATTCCAATTGTGGAATACCTTTGGTAAGGGCATCATCGTGTTAGCCAAAGAGACCTCCGGGAAAGAGTTGTATTGACTAGTCAGCAGACTTACTAGCTTCTTCACATCCATTTCATGGAAATTGCGGAATGCTTGCACCGCTTTCTCTGGGTCGCGCTCCGGAACAAAGTGATGTCTTTCATCGGTGCCGAATGCTACGAGATGGCTATCGCCACTTGGAAGCACGTTATCTCCATATGCATATAGCAATACGTTGGGATAGCAGGCACCGTTCCATGAGGCCATTCCAGGGCCTTTCACAATGGCATGAATCTTCGACATATAGTTGATGTGGCCAGCTTGAATAGCCTCCTGGCGAAGAGGAGATAAAGGTGGATCAAATCTCACCGATTTGAGCACATTCAACGGTATGGTGCAGATCACTTTTCTCGCGTGATAACTTCGACCATCTCTTGTGGTGACGCAGTTCACCCTGTCAGATAGCTGTCTTACCTCTCCCACATGGGTTTTAAATGTGTACTCAAGCCCGTTGCTGACAGCATCATCAAAGATGATGCGGGCCATTCCGGATTGCCCCTCACGAAGCTTGTACAGCAGCCACACGTCTTCGAAGTTGTCAAAGTCGTGGTTTCCCAACGCGTGGCCACGGATCATATCCCACAGACTTGAGTTTTGCAAGTTTCCGCCGGAGATATGGAGCAGAAGAGAGAGAAGCAGGCCAGATTCCTCGACGGTCAGCTGGTCTTTAATCTCCTGATAGCGATCCCAGCAGGAATAAGCATCCCACTTCTCAACCTCCTTCCGGTCCACTTGCACGTTATTGAGTTGAGCATGAGGCAATGGGCAGATCTTGCGTGCTCCTGCTCCATCCACGTTGACGAACAAGTTCCAACCCTTGGCAGCGAGAACACCAGCTTCGTCGTGAGAGAGATGGCGTGTAGGGACGCCTTGTCGTTTCATTAGTTAAATAATACCAATATACATACGTTCTTTGCCTACCTGGTAGCGTGAAGGAATAATAATCGTTTTCATGACCGTGTTCTCGAGTCTTTACCAGGTCTCTGTCCATGCCATATCGCATCATCTCCCGGAAGGTGTATGGTTGGCAATGGGAGACCCAAGTTCCTCCCATCTCGTACTTATAGTCTAGAAGAAAATGATCAGTTTATGGCCTCCAATTATAGACCCTGAATAACTCTCACCATCTTCCTCAATTGTGAAAGTGCGCCCTCCAATTCTGTCGCGGGCTTCAATCAGAAGCACACTGCGGCCTTGAAACAGAATTTATTAGTGATTTGTTTTTCTTTTATAAACCAGGGGGAGTGGCACACCTGCTGTAGTAAGGTCCCGGGCAGATGACAATCCAGCGTAACCGCCGCCAATCACAATAATATCATGAACAAAACTGTTCGGCGCTTTAATTCGGCGGCCTGGCGAGATGACGCCTTTGCAAGAGAAGTTTCCCTTCTTTAATCCCTTTTGCGGAGTCCAGGAAAACCCATCTTCAGTCTTTTCGATCATGTTGACAAGGAGGAAGTGGAATGATGGATGTCACGGTATTCTTGCAGCAATGATAAGGCTAGATATATATGCCTGGGTGGCAGTGGACAAGATGTCTTTTATTTTAATTATTCAATGCAGGACTAAAACCCAGTCTCTCCACGAGAGATGTACGCACACCAAAAAAATTCATCTCAGAGCATCACTACTATTGATAGTCTTTTTGGCATACGTAGATGGATAGGTACTGTCATGCAAGCGCATTCCGGATCAGGTTCTCACTAAGCGCACGCCGCGGATTCACGGCATGCTAGATATGACGGTCCCTGCGACCCGCTAATGCTATGGAAGATTGCTGGACATCTGTATATATAACCGATAAGAAAGTTTCTTCTGAATGGTATCATTATTAATGCCTCATATCTCCCAGATTCGCAAACAGAGTGTCGACAGGCGCTAACCGCTTGTGTCCCCGAATAAGCGCCCATATCAAAGTTTGGACCAACAACCACTTGCCAGACTGTCCCCGGGTCGAGACATGGCTGAATCATACGGCATTGGAATTGCCAATCATTGTTATATCTTCCCAAGATCATGCGGACTTAAAAAAGGCTCACTGCGGGTACAACCAAGTCGAAAAGAAGAGTAGCGCCTAGATGTCGCTTGACTGCCTAATTGGGTATCCATAGTGCCTTTTTTATCTTGACCTGCACTTGGGCTATTTTGTTCCGTTTCAGTCGTACGTCAGAGAAGCCAATTGAAATGGTTGTTAAGCCAGTCAAGCCCTAGATAGCTCGTACCATACAAAAACTTAGCGTCCGGAAGCCTTTGTAGTTGCGAAACTCTTCTCCGCATATATTCCGCGGTCCTCTTTATCTACTGGGCAAATTTAAGATTCCAAGCGTGAAACAAAAGGAAGAGATAGTGGATTATCTGGTTATCTAATCAGCTAGTAGTGAGTGATAATGTAATAATTGATGAGTTTACAACTGTCCTTTACTGTCACCAGCCTTGGAAGACGAACTTCCTTCATCGCATCTACCGGACTCCGGCTGCACCGGCTGTCCCAAAATTGTGTCCTCAAACCCCTCATCAAATACCTCCACAGAGACATCCTGTCAAAATAGTTAGATAAAAATGAATACCGTGGATCAAGACTGCAACATCACTTACCGGGCCAGAAAAGGTATTTTTCTTCCCCCCTATCCAGAGACCCAGAATAATAACGACAACGCCAAATGCAACAACGCTGACGTAATTCATACTTCCCACGGTAGTTGGATATTCGATAGGGAAGCAAAAGAGCACCACATAGAGTGCAACCCACAGGACCGAAAAGGCATTGACGAATGGGCCAAAGAGGTGGAGGTTGAAAGGTCGAGTATTGCGTAAAAGTCTCTTTCGTCCGCGGAACAAAAGAATGCCCTGTGGAATGGCATAAGTCACGTTCATCACAAGAATGGACGCAGATATGAAACTATTGAATGCAGCAGTAGATCCCACATATATGACGCCGTAAACAGAGATGATGATTGTACTACTAACTGTCGCGTTAACGGGCATTGACAACTTGGGGTGGATGGCTGAGTGCCACTTGGAAAAGGGCAGGCCATTGTCCCGACCAAATGCCCAGGCTTGGCGACCAGTGGCAGCCAAGCAGCTCATTGTGGCACCTAGATAAATAATAAGGAGCCAACAAGTGAAAAAGGTGCTAGCAGCAGGACTGTTTGTAGCACGGAGAAAGAGGAGATCGATGGGCAGCGAAGAATCGCCCAAACTTCCTAGATCGCCCCCGGAGAAGAGAAAAGATATTGCCCAAGGTACTGCGGTCGAAATACCAATGATCATGGTCAGACACATTGTTCGGGCACAATCCGTGGGGGGTTTGGTATTTCCTACATTCTCTGATGAGCTAGCAATATAGGCCATACAGAACAAAGATTTATACCTCGGAAATGTGAATGGCGCTGTCGGTGCCAATGTAGGTGTACATGGCAGTTCCAACGGAGATCATGAATCCTAGCCCGTCACTCCAACCACTCTTATTGTCGTAGTCGGCGAACACCTTGTGTGCGCTGTTCTTGATGCTGCTTGTGGCTAGAGCAGTGACACAAAACACCAGAAAGCCGAGCAAACTGGCAACAAAGAGGGCCTTCTCAATCCGAGGGATTTTGGTGGGTAAAGTGCATAGCACGGCTGTACAGGCGCCCATGATTGCGACATAGATGAGCCATATTTGCCACGTCGTTGGGGTGTAGTTATCGTGATAAACTGCAGCCAGGTACGCGAACATTTGAGCTGTAGATAATCAGACTGGGAGAAATGAAAATCGTACCCGAAGGTTATAAAGCACACCTGCGTAAATTGCCGAGGCGGCAGTGCATAAAATCCATGCAAAAATACTGAGCCAGCCTGTAACAAAAGCTGCAAAGGCGCGAGTCCTTTTGCTAGAAAGCATAAACGCAAAGTGATACTGGCCTCCGGAAGTTGGGAAAGCAGACGCAAGTTCAGCGAGGCCGATGGCTGAGTCGATGAAAAATCAGTTTGGGCAACCTATTATTATGTGTTGGTTACTCACTTATTACAAAACATGCGACAGATGCGACAAGCAGCGAATAGAGCACACCAGGTCCTCCGCCTGCATTCTGGGGTTGTTGAAATACCGCAAAGATAGCAATCCACGAATTGGTGATAGAGAAGGCGAGCCCAAGGATGGAAAAGACAGAGAATTGCCGGGGCAGCTCTTCCACATGGCCCTGAGCCTGAAGAAGACGCTGGTCTGCCGTGAGGCCGTCATCCTTAACCCCCATTTCAATGGAGGGCTGCTCGGAGGTCACTCCAGGTTGTATAGAGGACATTATTAAATATAGATGAGTAGTTAACGAGGAATTGATATAACGGCATGTAAGTCGAACTAGATCTACATCGGTTGACATCTTATGTACGTACAAAAACGTGGAGCGAGACCTCATTTAAACCCCTATTCTATGGCTCCTCTCAACGGGACCGTTGAAACACTTCAACACATTTTCACTTGAATTGCTATCTTCAATGTTAGTTGGATTACATGAACTAACGGCCAAATGGATAGAGGCCTGCCCCTAAGTTGATCCACAGATCTGGTAAAGATAAGAGTCGGCGGTATCTGTAAACTGAAAATGTACTAGGGCATTACCTCATGGGCAAGTCGCTAAACCATATTCCAGTACTTTGACCGTACATATTATCATGAAATGCATAACAGCGGCGGTCAATGCTTCCAACCTATTTCTGTTCACTCCCTTTGGCTGAAGGAAATCTCAGTACTAAAAGAAGCCAGTAAAAATGTTACAAAAGACATGTGGTTCACCATCACATTGAACAAATCAAGCTAAGATTATTGGACACTGAAACGCTCGGTTGTAAGCAGCAGAATTTGATATCTCGGTAGTCTTCGGCATATCCGTCCTGCGCCAATTTCTATCTTCCCTCCATTTCCTATGCAACAAAGCCAGGCTCTCGCTTAGAATGTCCGAGCGCCACGTTTCGTGGTTTTTCTGCAACCTACCCGCGATAATCCGCCGATGACTTCCAGTCGTGGCCGCCATTCCAGCCATGACGAGCGGCCAGCAGAGGATATTATTAGTTGGAGAGCGTAGCGGTAGCCTTTCAAGGCTGGCGACAAATTGCGAAACATATTCCCGAATCTCGGTGGAGTGAATGTGGAGTGCGGGATTTAAAGTCATTTTCAAATAGATTATACACCCTAGTCGATACAGTTCCGATGCAATGATCTCGTCCTCTGATCCCAAACTATCGCCATGCATCTGTTCTGCGGTATGCCAATCGGATATTTGGGATTCAATGGCTTCCAAGTTGGCTACGGTGATTGCATCTAGCTCACCACCAAATGAAGGCTGGCAAGTGAGTGTCGAGATCTGAAGAATGAAATCAAATAGCTTGATAGACCGTCCGATAAGTAAACCGTGGTTCTGGATACCCATGATCAATGATGACTCAAAAACTCGTGCGGCAAGGGAAAGTTGCAAGTTTTGACCATGTGAAAATGCGGCTAGTGTGAAAATATAGCAAAAGAGTTCGAACAGTAGTCTTCTTAGGGGTGACTCGGATGCGGTGGAAAATGACCGGTTGTAACACATCAGGGCGGCGGCGTTGATATGCGGCAGGACTCGGTCGCTCTGCGTAAAGTTCACCACCTGTCAATGTCTCTGTTAGTTGCTAGACCTAGGCAGACCATGGATGACATCATTACCTCATGAATACAGAGCAATAAAACCGCAAACAAAGTGTCGTCTGTGTATGTGAGCCGTCTGTCATGTTCCGCCTGGATATCGATGCCTACCTACCTGCATGTGAGGATGGTAATGTAGTGGCAGAGTCCGCAAGCTCAATGTCTAGCGCTGAACGAACACCAGCAACTGCTTGGCCGTAGAATCCCCGACATAGATTGGCCATGTCCGCACTTCTAGGTTGATACTTGCTCAAATCCCCAGCAGCCACGGCTAAAACGCAATTGAAAACCAATTGGCTTCTGTGTATGCTAGGCATAATAATCTCAAGGCAGCTGTTACGATCATTCCCACGGACAGTGAGCCACAGGGGACTGGCTTCTGAAAAATGCGAGATCAATGTCTGCACGGTGGGCTTGGTCGGCGAGACCATTACAGTGGTGAATGCAGCCATCTCCGAAGGGACTGCGAAGTCCTTGTTCTGATTGAGCTGCCTGCCATAGGAGTGTTTGCGAGTCGATTTTGGTTCGCGCTGCCAGTTGCAAGGTAAATTTCTCTTCAGGCATGCGTCGCAGGAGGGCCGTTGTTCGTCGCATTTCCTGCGGCGGCTGCGGCATTGCTGGCAGCCAGCCCTTGACCTGGTAGGCTTGCCACTGGCTGTTATTCCGTCCATGAGGCTTGTTGAAGAATTAGAGACATGGAACTATAATTACTTGCGGCTGCGCCTTTGATAACACGAAATAGAGAAGATGAGACGTCGTTATCGCAAGCTTAGTTTACCCCGCTTACTCCCCGCTTAAGCCAGCCTATCGGAAGGATGCGAATTAGCTGTACGGCGTTTGAATAACTCTAGTAATTTTTGCCATTTAGTGTACGAAACAGCACTGTTTGGGACTAGTGGTAAAATCGTTGGTCTTTTTTCAACCGGCATTCTACCAATTTTTTGGAAGAGAATTCTATCAACCAGGAAATCGGCAGGGTAAGCTACCTATATCGCATTGGCCGTGCATATCTGGCGATCCAAGTAAAATTCACTTCACTTACAAGTGGTGTACCAAATAAAATAGAATACACAGCACCGTGGAATTTGATTATATATATCCCGTGAAAAGTGCAACCGATGCCAAATAATACGAGTTTCATACTGCACGCCACATGCTATGCATTGGATTACTGATGAAAATTTCTAACTAGCTACGGACTCCCTCATTAGCCATTAATTGAGCTTTCCATACCAGCTCCAACTTTCGACGTGCCACTACGCTCAATCTTGCGAATGATTCTGGCGGGATTCCCTGCCGCAACATGACAAGCCGGAACATCCTATATGCAAAATAACGGCCTTATTAGTTCTATGCTCCTGGTATAAGAGACAGGTTCGTCACCTTTGTAACCACGCTGCCCGCGCCGATCGTACATCCGTCGCCAATTGTGACCCCTGGTAGAAGAATAACGTTTCCAGCAATCCAGCAATCCTCACCAACGGTAATAGGACGGCCTAGCTCCGGTCCGTTGGTTCCATTGCGCAGATCGGGGTCTAGAGGGTGAGTGCCGCTAAAGAAACACACATTGGGCCCGATCAGAGTGCGAGCTCCAATTGAAACGATACATGTGTCGAGGATAGTGCAATTGAAGTTGATAAAGACGTTGCTTCCAACTCTGATGTTTGTTCCGTAGTCAACATTGATCGGCCGTTCAATCCAGGGATATTCATGAAGAATGGCATCTTCTTCTTCGTCCGTCGCGCCTGGCGCTGGTAGAGGTCGGGGATCGTTCGTTATGCTTTTCCCCTGTTGCGTCAGCCAGATATGCCACGAACACGTCCTGAAGCTAGATACCAAAGGAATGTCAAGCTCATGACTTAGCTCACTCTTTCCAGTACTCTGCAAGTTCTCGTCGAGAGAGCTCCCCTTCACGGTTCAGACGCCCGACAATACGCCCGCATCTTTTGCGCGCAGCAACAAGCTCTGGAGAGAAGGCATAATAGAGCTCACCTCGCTCCATGCGGGCAAGGTTCTCCCGCTCGTCAATATTCGAAAGCATAGCGACAGAATCTTTGAAAGCAGAATATACCTAGGTTACGATATGTAAAACAAAAAGTGCGAATCCGCACAGAAAAAAAGGTCTACACAAGAATCAAACAACACTAGTCAATTCTGGGCAGAGAATAGCCGCCGCTATCAATGCGGGTGTATAATCACCAATCAAAAGCCATATTGTGCATACAGTTAAACAAAAGAAGTATCGTGCGGCCCCGCCTGGCTAAATACTGTAATACCATTCGTTGTATGGTCATATCAAGTGCATGAAGCTAGGCAGAAACTAGCACATATGAGGGAAGGTGCTCAATGTTACAAGACCAACTGCATGAAGCTAGGCAGAAACTAGTACACATGAAGGAAGATGTTTAGTTAAAGCAGCTAACACTATAGTCAGTCATTTCTATGCACTCACATAAAAAAGGTCAACTAAAAATACAGGCTTACAGCTGACATAAAGACAAGCATATAATTATATACTACTTAATATACCATATAATGAGTAAAAAACAGATATATAACTATCAGGATAACTATAGGATATATCTTCAGTATACTATCAGATAGAGTAGGAGGATGGTAGAAGCTATTATCTATATAAGCACGTTTATTGTTATATATCTAGTTTTACTTTTTATAATTCTTTAATTAAATTATTACAGTTATTTAAATTACTTAATTATATATTTAAGATCAGTAAAATAAATTTATTTAAAATATTATAATATTTTAAAAAATCTCTTTTACTTTTATTATATTATAGACTATTAGCTATATTTAATTATATTTTACTATTATAACTATAAATTTTTATATAATTTCTATATCTTTTATAATATTTACACAATAATAACAAGAGTAGATTTAGATCTGTGATAAAAAAACTATTATTTTGATTTTAACAGTATAGGATAAGTACTATTAAAAAGCTATCAGATTAGAAAAGTATTATTTTTTGAAGTAATTTTAATATGGTAGAAAATAATATAGTTATATCTAAGATATCAGTACTGATATCTAATAAAAGAGAATTAAAGTTTTTAAAATCTTAAATTTATAGTGAAGAGAGAAGTATATTATAATTTTTCTTGATTTAAATAAATATATAAAGTATTTTTAGCTACTGAAGATATTAAGATAATTTATTGTGAGGCTTTAGTGGAAAGCAAGTAGCAGTATCGATTCTCAACGAACATAGGGGTCTGTAGGTGGTAAAACTAATCACTGACTCCTCTCATGAGAGGTTCTAGTTATTCCTTATATACATGTCCTCTAGATATATGGTATAGGCTATCAGAGATTTCACTCTATATTATTGGAATGTATAAAGATTACTAGTGATATAGAAAAAGATCTTTCCATCTCTGTAAAAAAAATGGTTTACTGTTAATATATAAATAGATTATAGTTTTTATATTATCTTTTTTTTAATCAGTAGATTTGCTCTAAATCTATAATAATATAGATAAAGTGTAATAAATATACAGTAATTAGGGTGGGCATTGGGATTTTTTTTGGGATTTCAGTGGGTTTTGGCTGGTCACAGTGGGATTCCTATATGGGAAGTGGGAGCCCCACAGGGATTTTAGTGAGCTTAGACTTGTCACACTGGGAATCCCACATGGGAATTGGGAGCCCCACTGGGATTTTATAGATATAACAAAGTCCCATATCCCATATGAGAAATCCCATATGGGATTTTTTATCCCACATAGGATTTATTAAAAGTCCCATATCCTATATAGGAAATCCCACCTAGAAATAATAATCCCACATAGGATTATTAAAAGTCCCATATCCCATATGAGAAATCTCATATAAGAATAAATATTCCCATAGTAGTAACATTATATAGTAACATAAAATACACAGAGCTTTAAAATATTACATGTTTTTTGGATATATTTTAGATGTATAAAAATACATAATAATATTATCCTCAAAGAGATCATTTCCCATGCCTTCTTAAATTTAATAAAACTATTTCTTCATCAATAAAACAATCTCTAAATGTTACTGTGAGTTCCATTACCAATCTTAATTCTTCTGATAAGATTAATTAATCTTGTATTCTCTTCTCTTGTATCTCTTGCATTAAGCAACAATCCTCATAAGTGTTCAAATCACCAATATTAAGAAGAGCCATATCACGAAATTTCTTTTTCATATATTTAAGTAGCATTATCTGCGAGATCGTTTCTACAGCTAAACAACTTCAAGAATAATGACAGACATCATGCGCAATACTAAAGGCTCGCTCAACACTTATACTGGTTAATTCCGCACCCAAAAGATCTTTGGCTATTTGGGCTACTGTTGGATATATTTTTTCAATCTATTTCCATTATACTAGTGGGTCTTTTTTCAGATCGTTTGAGACATTTGAGTTTGGATCATGGATGAAGCATTCATATTCTGAGGTAGTTTTTTGCCGATTTATTCGTCGCGGTATTGCCGGTATTGTAAATATTGATAATAAGTCCTAAAAAAGGTATTAAATTAGTTATATAGACATAGAATATTACTATAAAATGTTACCATCAAACAACATACCTTAATAACTAAATTATCTTGACTACTAGATGTTGGGTGTTCATTTTCTATAAAGAAATAATAGGCATTATAAAAATCAATAATATTATTTTTATACTCTTTCTTTTCCGATGCAGACCAATGATCAGATGAATAAGCCTGGAAATATAATACAGGATTCAAAGTAGCAGTAGCTGCATATATCAGTTCTTTCTCATTGTATGTTTGCAAATAATATTTTGAGAGTTTTTCTTTCCCTGCACTGAGCGCATTAAGTAAGAATTCTTCAGCATTATTCTGTGTATTAGAGATATGTTCTTCCAGATAAGTAAAAAGAGAATTATAAACCTGCCAAACAAAATGAATTATTACCAATTTTGATACTGATAGTGATTAGATTATTTTGTAAAATAGAAAAAAAATAACAATAAAATATTCAATCTGTAACCATTTATCATTAATTAATAGATATTATTCAAAATCATTATCATTACACCACAAAGTTAATTCTGATCGTAAAAGTCTTGCTTGAAGTGCCATTAAAAATATTAAATTCTAACAAATTATCACATCAAGTATCATCTTCAATAGGGTTGTGCGATCACATTATAATTCTTTAAATTGGTTCTCACATGCAGGGCTGCCCCGGATCTTTTTGCTAAGTCATTAAATCTAAAACATAAAAATGATCAGTATTATGTTACCTAGTAATGTTACTTTTTTATACCTTTACAAGTGCCACACCATATTTGGTTGAGTCAGCAGAAGATATTATTTCATTATTTTCATTCTCGTTATCCTCCTTATATATACTATCCAGTTTCAATTGCTAAATAATATCAGTCACAACCAACTGAATAACATATGCAAGACATAGTAATCAATTTTATTCTGCATTCTAATTAACACTGTCTTCTTTTAGATGATCCTCTAATATACTGGTTAATTGTTGTCCATTATTACTTACATTATCAGCAGTTAAAACAAATAATCAATTATATATTTTAAACTTTTTCAAAATATTATAAACAAGCAAAGCCATAAACTTGCCAGTATGAGAATCAGGAATATACTTAAATCCAAATAATACCTCATGATATTCCCATATTTCATTAATATAGAACCCAATAATTCCAAGAAATAAAAGATTATTAGGACTTATCCATATATCAAGTACTAGTGAGACTTTTATTAAAGAGCTAAAATCTTTAAACAATTCTCTTTCAATATTATGAGAGTATTATTGAACTAACTTCTGTATTTTTTTCTAATAAGGTATTTAAGTTGAGGGATTTAACATATTTAGTAAGATTTAAAATTCAGCATTTTTAATAGCGCGGAAAGGAAGATTTAATAAGATGATTGTTTTTGTGAGCTGATAGAGAAAGTTTTCAGCAGAATTTGATAGGACTATTCAGCGGGAACCAGCAGTAATGTGCAATAAGCTTTGATAACTTTTCTTTGTTATTTAGAATAAATAATGTTATTAGGAATTGTTACCTTATACTGATCAGTGATACACATATTTACTTATATGGGAGATGTCTGAATCAGGCTGACTATCAGTCACCAAATCTGATTGAGGTCTTTTGCATTTAAGAGATTGTAAATGCTTTGTCATGCCACCAGGACCATATTTATGATATGTTGGATGTTTTAGAAGCGTGTAATCATGAAGACACTGCACAAGAGGTAGACCAGTTGCAAGAGCAGCAATCTGCCTATAATTATTCCATATCTCAGCTCGTCTTTTGCTTGCCCATTGCGGATATTGATAATTTGAGTAGCGTCGATCCTTAATTTCTTGACCAGTAGTTGTTTGATTCCACCATTCAAAGAAATCATTTTTATATTCATCCTTATATTCCACATATTGATTGCCATAAATTAAATGAATAAATAAGTTTTTAAATAAAGGATTGGACAATAGTAATAATCTATTTGTGGATAAACTTGATAATAAAGGTGATGAAGGAACTGGTTCAGTAAAAAGATCATCTCTAATATCTAAGAATAGATAAAATAAATCAATATTCATATTTAAAATAATAGGATCTTGAGATTCAGAATCCATGATTAATAGATAATTATATATGAGATACAAATAACAATAGATTGTAACATTAACAGAGGAATTCACTAGAATAATAATGTTATTATATTAGAATAAGACTGAGACACTGAGTCTGAGAGATAGTACAGTATAAAACTCCTAGCTAAGATTAGTAGATTACTATAAGATAATAAGATTAAGATAGTTTTATTCTTAAAAAGTCAACTACATAGTAATTTTCCATACTATTAAACTTACTTAATATTATTATTATATAGTTGTGAGAATAATGGCCCACAGTACCCACTACATATCAACAGTGAGCTATCTTTCTTATAGATACAGAAGAACTTATTTTTATACCACTGGAACTTTTCATATGTTCTGATAGCATAGCATAAAATCTCTGATCTTTTATACTATAGAAATATGCTATGCTAATATTATTTTTGTTATTCTCACTTTTAAAGCTATAACTATCGAATTAATCTTTTGATTTTGCTGAAGAATCAAGATATAGATTCTATAAGAGTAGATACATCTATATACTACTTAATTATATAGAAATGTTACTTATAAATGTTACTTGAGTTCTTTTCTTTCTTAGTAATATTCTTAAATACCTGTTCAGTGAAGCTATAATAAATTCATAATTCCTGCTCAAGTATAAAGTATGAAAACTAGAAATCTAGAATGTTATCTAGATTTTCTATTCTGAGAATTCTTCAGCCTACACTAGGTGAGTCTTAAAAATATATTACTGTCTTCTTGCGGAAAGAACTTTAACAT
>JAMAFV010000048.1:0-41476 GCA_023625935.1 Eurotiales sp. R13A2
ATATAGAAGTGTTATCTATAAATGTTATAAACTAATTTAGACTAGTATATTAAGTAGGACTATAATATATTAATTATATAGTTATACTATAATTTATACTTTAAAAAATTAAGAATATATAAATATAATTCTATATAGATTTTAAACAATCTTATATAGTCCAGTTGATAATTAATAATAGTTTAATTCTGTTATTAGTTATAATATATCAATAGTATTTGTAGTCTTATAAATATTTATTAGCATATTAATTAGACTAGCTTAATAAACTAATAACCAGGACTTTTTTTTTATATATTTAATTTTAATATATATAGAAATATTACTTATAAATGTTATAAACTAATTTAGACTAATATACTAAATAGAATTATAATATATTAATTATATAGCTATACTATAATTCATATTCTAAAAAATCAAGAATATATAAATATAATTCTATATAGATTTTAAACAATCTTATATAATCTAGTTAATAATTAATAATAATTTAATTCTATTACTAGTTATAATATAATAATAGTATTTATAATCTTATAAATATTATTAATATATTAACCAGACCAGCTTAGTAGACTAATAATCAGAACTTTTTTTTTATATATTTAATTTTAATATATATAGAAATATTATCTATAAATATTATAAACTAATTTAAACTAATATATTAAGTGAGACTACAATATATTAATTATATAGCCATACTATAATTTATACTCTAAAGAATCAAAAATATATAAATATAATTCTATATAGATTTTAAATAATCTTATATAGTCCAGTTAATAATTAATAATAGTTTAATTCTATTATTAATTATAATATACCAGTAGTATTTATAGCCTTACAAATATTTATTAGTATATTAATCAGACCAGCTTAATAAACTAATAACCAAGACTTTTTTTTAATTATTAATTTTAAATTTTTAATATATATAGAAATATTATCTATAAATATTATAAACTAATTTAGACTAATATACCAAATAAAGCTATAATTATTAATCTAAAATTCTAAATAAAATTACAGAATTTATAATTTAAACTATTTATATTTTTTAGAATTAAATAAATCTAAATATAATTAATACTATATAAAAAGAGATTTAAAGTTTTAAACTAAATTCTAAATTTTATTATAATATATTAAACCATTAATTTAGATAATATCTATTAAACAGAATTAATAGTCACATATTTATAGAACTTAAAACTATTCAAACATCCTTTCTATATTTATACCCTACAAATATATAAAAATATAAAAAATATTAAATAATATTATTTAATAATAGTAACAGGACTTAAAGATATATTTATATTTTATAATTTAATTTATATAAATATTTAATCTATTCACTATATAAATAATATTAACCACATAATATTTACTTAATATTAAAATCCACACAAATATATATATATATCTATATTTATAAACTAATTATTATTAAAAATCTATAATACTTTAATATAATCTAAACTGTAGTAATACTTATAAAAATTATATCAAATTAAAATAATAAACTTTTTAATATAAATAAATAATCTATAACTTTATATCCTTTCTATCATTTAAAATAATATCTTATAATATTTAAATAATCTAATATATTATTTATATTCATTATATTATCTATATTTATTTAAATTTTAATATTAATATTAACTTAGAAAGTATTATTATAGATTTTATTAAACTAAACTATTTATAATATTATATAAGTATAAAATTAAAAATCTATTTATTTATTAATTTAATATTAATACTATTTAATAGAATTATTAAATAACTATTTCAGATAATAATCTAATTCTAAATTCTCATTTTCTATCTCATCTATCAGATTAATATCTAGCCTCTCAGCTCTCCCTATCCCTTATTTTTTTAATTCTCTTTATTAATATCTATCTCCTCTTCAATATTTTTATTATTAATATTAATCTTTTTATCATCAATATCTATATCCTCACTGTTCTTCTATTCATCATCTTCAACTATAAAATCTTCACTTTCATTAAAATCATCATTATCTTCTTCATCCTTATTTTTATTATCTTTATTATTTTTATCATCTTTACTATTATTAACTGATACTAATCTATCAGAAAGTGAGTATCCTTTATTATTCTTTATTTAATTTAATTAATAAAATATACTTCAAAAATAATAATATTATTAAAATATATTACTATATTTTTATTATAGAATAAAAATTTAATCTTCTAACATTATTAAATAAAGAATTTAATCTTAGCTTAAATATCTTCAGCAGAACAGTCTAATACTTAAAGATTTTTATTTATAATTAATAAAGCTTATTTCTTTATTTTAATAATCAAGCAGTATAATTAATATCTAAATATATTCTATGCAGTAAATAATTTATAATTTTATATATATATATTAATTAAAAAGTATTTAATATTATTATTTATTATTATTTTACTATTACTAATTTCAAACTACATTTCTAACAGAAATTTCTAAACTTAAAAATTATAAATAATTTTTTTAATATCTTTTATAGCTTTCTATTTATTCTAATACTTATACAACTTACTTTTTTAAAAGCATTTTTCCATAAAACATTCCACAGCTTATTTTTTAAAAATTTAATAAGTCACTTCATCTATAGTTTATCTAATCTAAAATTAACAAATTTTTTTAAATATATTACCTAGAAATATTACTATTCAAAAATACCTTAGATTTTCTTTCTTTCAATATATATTATTTTTTAATTAATATCATCTTTTCTTTAATATATCAAATCATCATTAATTAACTACTGTTATTTAACTATAATATATTAAATATTTAAATTATTTAATAGTATTTTTAAAAATATTTTAATTATAACTATAATAGTAATACTTTATAATAACAAAAACATATACTTTTTATATTTTTATTATTATATTATAGAATAAATTTAAAAATAAAAAATAAAAATATTAAAAAATAATTAAAAAAATAAAATTTTAAAAATATTATTAATTATTAAATAATAAAGAAAATAAAACTTTTTCAGTTTTTTTTATAATTTTTTTTTTTATTAATACCACTTTCCTAATTCAAAAAATTTTTAAATTATTGAATTAAAATTTTTAAATATATTTACTAACTTTATTTTAAAAATCTTTTTATCTACTATTCTTTTAAAGACAGTTTCTATATTATAAATCTTTTTTCATTAAAATTAAAAATATATTATTCCTTAGTAATACTTATTAATAATATTATAATATTACTAATATAATAATAAATATATTCTTTATCCACTACAACATAGCACCAAAAAAAAAAAAACAATCTAACCAGACCAAAAAATATACAAAGATTTATAAAAATTATATACCAAATAAATTTTCTATATAATTCTCTAATAATATTATTAAATAATATTTTAATACCTAAATTATAATCTATATATTAGACCATCAATAAAAGCACAAAAAAGCCCTTACTAAATAAAAAATCAAAACACAGAAATAAACTCTACAAAAATATAGTTATATTTAATATAATTATAAAAACATTAAAGCAAAACCTACAATAAAACAATTAACAAAATATAATCAACAAATAAATAAGTTTCTATAATTCTTTTAATAATAACAAAATTAAATAACATTTTATAACATTATTTTATAAAATTTAATACTATCAGTCTTAACTCAGTTTTATCATTTCTAAATTAATTTTTATTAAACAAATTCAATACATCTTTTCAGAACTTAAATATAATAATTATTAAATTCAAATATCTACATTAAATATTCTACAAAACATATCCAAGCATATTATTACAATATATTTCAAAAATAATATTTCTTAATAATATTTA
Source organism: Eurotiales sp. R13A2 (assembly GCA_023625935.1). Taxonomy (NCBI): domain Eukaryota; kingdom Fungi; phylum Ascomycota; class Eurotiomycetes; order Eurotiales; species Eurotiales sp. R13A2. The sequence goes on from JAMAFV010000048.1 coordinate 3,857, forward strand.
TTAATAAAATTTACTAATTTACAACACAGCTATAAATCTTACTACCATATATCATAACCAAATCACAATCCAGCCAAAAAATATATATTTTATCAAAAAACTTCTAAAAATCAACAAGAAGTTTTACAACATAGATCCTAAATATATTATATCACAAGAGCCATAACTAAATTATAACAAAAAAAAATATCAACTCAAGAATAGAAAATATAAACTTATATCTTATATACTATCTAATAGTAACAACTTCTAAATCTTATTTAACATTTCAAAATATTATAAAAAAATATTACTATTAAATAATTAATTTAAAAAGAAAAATTTTAGCAAAAAAAGCTTAAATTAATAAAAAATTTTCAAAATAATAATACTTTTATTTTAAAAAGATTATAAATAAAATAGATTAAAAAACTTAATTAAAAAAATTTAAAAATAAAATTAATTTAATATAATTTTTTATAATATTTTAAAAATCAAAATTAATTTATATTCTCTAAAATATATTTATTATATAAATTATTAATCTAAAATATAATACTAATAACAGTTATTAATAACATATATTATTATTATTATAATTTTAAACTATATATAAACATAAAAATTCACATTCCTATATAGGATTTCTTATATATAAAATAAAATTTTCTTATTTCAATATAAAAAATCCTATATATAATTAAAACTTCCTATATAAAAAAAATAAATATGAAATTCCTATATAGAAATTCTCATATTAAAACAAGATTTTCTTAATTATTATATAGAAATTCTTATATAGGAATATAAATTCCCATATAATAGTTAAGATTTCTTAATTAGAAAAGAGAGATTTCTATCTTAAAAAATAAGAATTAAGAATTCCTACTAATATTAAAGGAAGATTACTTTTCCCATCCCATATAAGTAAAAGGGAAAAAGTCCCATCCCAGTTCCCGTTTCAGTGCCCACCCTAGTGAAAATAACTAGACTACAGATTAGATAAGTTTAAAATAGCTTAAAATCCATTTTATTCCTCTTATTAATGGTTGTATGTTAAAGATATATATTATATTAATTCTTAATAGTCACAAAAGCTATTTAACAGCAGAATTTAACTATATGTGTATAGAGTATAAAATTATACCAATCTATATGTCTTCTTATTCCTTTCATCTTTTACAGCATCTTGATGTTGGTTGTTTTGCGGTCTTAAAGCAACATTATAGGCAACTAGTTGAACAATAGATGAGGCTTAGTTTTAACCATATCAACAAAATGGACTTTTTAATAATATTTCCACAGGCTCATACAGTGATATATAAAGCTCAAACTATTAAGAATAGCTTTGCAGCTACCAGATTAGTGCCTTCAATCTAGATTGAGTTATATAACAACTTACTATCCAATTGAAGACTCCAACACCCCCCTCTAGTCGATCAAACAATATGCAATTGTCCTGCTTATAAACACCTTAAAATATACGTTCATTTGTACGCCAGTCAACTACAATAAAGAAACGTATAAATGAGCGTACAGGAAGCCCGAGTTTAAAAAGGACGGGTCTGATTAGTGTTCAGGTCATGCTTCTCAGCGAACTACGACTAGGTCCAAAAGTGATTTGATGATCACCAGCGACAAATGAAATTGCCTAATAACGTACTAAATTCAAATGAAATCACTCACTGGCAACAAATGGAGGCGGCGGACACTGGGATGAAAGCAACTTTTTCCATGATATACGTATCGAATCCAACTCCAGGATACACATTGACACCCCACGGGACAGACATACTGGCATCAAGTTGTGCTAGCACCAATTCGCACCGACGGTGGTGGTTTCCATCTGAAATCTGTGTGCGCAATGTTACATTCGCTGACAATTAGTAGCATTTGGGAATTAGCGAGAATATCTCATGCAGGTTATCCGGGGCAGCACAAACACCTTAGCATTTAAAATCAAATGTATAAGATGGCATGGTTCATTTTGTAATTATCAGTTTCTCAGGTTTCATTTTTTCATGAAAGCAATAAGGACAGGCAATATACGAGGTCGTCATGGAATCATTATGATTATTAACAATGGGGCCTTGTCGTGAGGGAGATTGTCATTTTATTACTTATCGGAGGCATTCTAGCTCTTTAGTATCATACGGCACAGATGGTAGCCATCTCATATTGTAGTTCAGACCTACCGAACAGGACAAAGACCTTATGGTACATGCGGCTATGCAAGGCTCATCTTGCGGCCAAGAATATAAATAAAGCCTCTGCATTCACAGCAACCACTTCTCTTAACTTTTGATCGACAAAAGTTAATCCTGATAAAGGTAGCCAGCATCGCATGAAGAATCACGTTACATCATGAACGTCTCGTGGGAGTGAATCAGCTCGTCTCACCCTGGTTTCGAGAATCGCGCGAGAGAGCAGTGAAGAGAAATGCGAACCGCAGTGGAGAAATTCCACCTATTTCAATCTACTCTGTTTAGCCCATCCGTCCACTAGATCTAATAGCTAAGACCAATGCTGCTTCAATAAATTTCATCCTTCTCCGTGTGACAGGTAGATTTAAGCTCAGGGTCTGTATTAATTTTGTATTGCTCGAACGTTTCGACAGAAATAATAAGATCAAGTAAAAATGTCAGGGCTAGTCGATGCTCAAGGGGGACACTTTAGTGGATCTCTCAGCCTACAGTACCTACTGAGACACATCTCCATCAATCCGCCTGGGCTCCCTTGTACAATGATGGCTTATTATTGACCCGGCTTTTTGAGTTGTGTATCTTCCGTTTGTTGACTGTTCCTAGCGGCTCTTCAGCCCTTCTGATTTGTGATTCATCCTGCTGTTTCCTGTCCCTATCTGCCCTTTCATCTTTTCTGAGTTGTGCATCAGCCAATTGTTTGATCAATCTCTCGGACTCCTGATTCTCTCCTCTGCAGCTTCGGCACAGGAACAAAGACTTGTTCAGAAATAATTCGTTCAACGTGAAAGTATTGCAACAAATTGGATTCAAGGATATGGAATTAGTATAAAGAATTCCTCCCCTTGCGGTTTTGAGCACCGATCGTCTCCAACGAACAGGGCTTTGGGTTGGGGAGATCATGGAGAGGTAGATTTGGGTTTTGGCATCCTGGGATGTCGAAATTAATTGCAAGCACAGTGAATGAAGCCTTCTGTCTGCGCTCTTCTTTTGCTAGTAATTTTCTCCTGCTACATTTCATCCGGAAGAAATTGACTATTGATGGACTGTAGGCAGTAGTACATGTCCTGCTCTTAGCTTTTGTAATCAACATATTTACTAAACAACTTTAACGGCTATACCAGTCGAAGTTTCAGCCGATTTAGAATCACGGCTAAGGACTGAGGATCTGAGTAATAGTACTATCTCAAGTCCTGCCGATAATCAATAACTAATATTACATGACTCTTCATGTCGTACGCTCTGACGAAACGAATCTAGTTCTACCTCGCCCTCAGTGAATATTGTAGCCATGAGGGTATGATCCATCAACTTCTTAGCTGAGATAATCATGCAATTCATGTCTCACGTTTCGTTCACCTGCGTAGAGCAGCCACGGGAGCGTTGTATTTCATTCGTCATCTTCTGTGTCGACCTCAGCTCTGTAGATCAGGAGCCGCTGAGCCGCCTGAAGCTGGCCATGCTTCTGCGGCCCACGACAATGGAGTTCTGCCGTGCAAGTTGGGCCGCTCCGCGCTCTATGAGCAGCTGTATTAAGTTGTACGCGATTTGGTGAAAAGAAAGAACGCAGAAGCAAGGAACTCCATGCCTGACCTATCAAGCTCATACGCGCATAAAATAGTTAAGAATGTACTTCAGATGTCGACCAACCTGTTTCGTGGCGTAAATACAAACATCCTTGATCCTGTTAATGTGCAATGCTCATGTTCTCCAGTCTGCATGTTGTTGCATCAAACGAAAGGAGGGATTTTCGGCTTCGAAATTACATTGACGCGTAAGAAAATATATTTCCTGAGGTAGTGAACACATGATGCACAATGTCGATCCATGCAGCTCCATCCCGTTTAAGAATTTCCTTGCTTAGAACCCGAAATGCAGTCGAGCAAGAATGCAGTTCCGCCCCAAAGAATTGAACCAAATATGTATGCAGTACCTTAAAAATATGACCCTTGCTTGCTCGCTTGTTTTTCCATACTTGTCATGATGTGGCCACGACAGTCTGATTAGGAAGGCACTCGTAGAAGCCAATGACAAATATAAATGTAGCAACAGGGTTCATAGTATTTATGCTTCAAGGTGGGCCTCAAGATCATCCTTGGTAACTTCAATTAGCTGTTTTTGATTTTCGAGAACATCGGCGGTGATCGTAGACCGATGACTACTATTTTATCAGTACCCCTTTTCCAGGTAACGATGCGAAGGGCTAAATACAGGCTTACAGGGTTGCATCACTGAGAGCAATATTGATAGTTAGCTTGTACTGCTAGTAGTCGCCGGAATCCATCGATGTCGTCACTAAGATACTGCAAACGAGCCCAGTCACGTAAAGCCTTTCCTGTCGCCACCAGATCGCGATAAGCATTTCATAAGTTGCTGTTCAAATTCCTGACAGGTATTTCCGCATCTTTTCAGAGGGTGATTAGGCGCAGGAAGCGATGTACCCGCTGGTGTTGTAATCATGTCTTTAAGAAGACCTAAGACCACGATTAAGGCTTCTAACTCCTCTGTAAGGTCACACACACGTTTTGGATGCGAATGGAAGCTTTTGACGGTCTCGTATAGTGTAATGCTAGACTGAAAAGCGAAGGAAGTCAAAATCAGCAACCTGGAAGGCAGGCATATGACTTCAGCTATTTTGATGGAGTACGGAACGATGTATCGAAAGTGTAGGATACGCTGGTGAGAATTTCTCGAGAGCGTGTGGCTTGTATCCTTAGATAGGCAGTGATTAATATAGGGGGACATTCGAGCCTTTTTCCAGTGGGTTGTGGGGTAATATGATGTCGGGCGGCTACGGTAATATATCAGCGCATTCGGCCTGACACAGGCCGTCATGCACTTTAAAATCTGTCCAATCAGTCGGGGCAGTCACGAACGATCAAATGGCAGACGGTAGTGGCGCTAATACTGGTAATCAGGTGGAACATCTGCCTCCGCCTCGGATAAAAGTAGTACGATATCCACATCGGGCCACCCCGTGCCTCACGTCAGTGTCTGAATGCCCCAGCGATGGGCAGACACCTCTACGTGGTGCTGGGGACAAGTATTTAAGCCTTTTGTGGTGATTGAGCTTGAAGAAACCAGGATCTGCCCAAAGAAAATGGAAACCGTGATGTGGGAGGTTGGACGCGTCCGAGACGTTTCGGTGAAAACTCTGACAGTCGGTCAACAAACAAAACAACGACGAGATAGCCAAGATGGCGGGTCTTCATCTTGCCTCGCTACAATCGATGAACCGATTAGACCGCAAACCCTGTGTTTATGCAGTGTCTAGAATTTTGGTTCTGGGGTCCAGCGCGTTACTTATACCCGAGGTATTCGGAGTTTTGACGCCGTGTTCGCCCGCCTCCCAACGGCTCCAGCGATGACGAAGAATAGCTAAGACTTACCCACTGCCTTACCGCGCTATGATCGACTCGACGGATACACACCACGAGAATCGAAGGTTGCAATACAAGGATTTCAACCGAAAAGGACAAATGAGACACTTCGATGCCCGTCTCTATCCGCTCTACAGTCCACCTACGATCCTCGGGGTGAGACTACACTCATGACAAAAATGCTCCCGTGGGATACGTTTGATCGGACGTGCCATGTGAATTGGAATGGTATCAAGCCTCCTCCTTGCTGGATGGTGGTGAGGAAAGAGAAACAACCACAGGCCATCAAGACGAGGCTAAATTCGCCCTCATGTAATGGACCAAATATAATTACACATACAAGGATTAGATAGTGTTCTAGCACCTGCATATCGCTTCGGCAGTTGTTTTTCCCAACTAGACTAATAATACGAATCAATACCTAGTCTAGTGGGCCATGCCTGCTGAAGATATCCGTCCAGCATGTCCTATGTGATGCAACTGGTACTTTCTAACCATGCGATTTACGGTGGAGTTTTCTCATGTACTTCTACAGGGCTTCACAACATCGTACAGGCGTACTGTGCGCTACTGCGGAGAGAATCAGTCAAGTCTCTAACTCCTCGATCGGCCATCAAGTTGCTGGACGGAAGCGCCCGCATCATGCCAGATTCGCTGGCGGCACAATCAACAAGTGCACGCCTCGCGCAGTTCTAGATCACTTCATCCCGAGTGGGTTGGCGGTCAATCTTGAGTACCTTCCTCAAGAGTGCCTTATTCAAGCCCAAGCACAGGAAAACCTTTCGTTTGCCGGTCTTGAACGACAATCAGCTAGTTGAAGCCCGAACCGCCAATGGAAAGGTGACTACGCACGACTTGCTAATGGCATATCTCTGGAAGGTCTGGGGGACCGTCTGTGATCGTTTAAACGTGGATCTAAGCACAGTATAGGCGTCAGCAGCCTCCCCTTCATGGAAGCGACGGCGAAACGATGCTCAAAATCATTATCCACCTTTTAGCTTTGCTCTAAGTATTGAGCAGCACCTCGACCGTACCTGCGAACTTCACAACCGCTGGGTAGTGGTAAATGTGCCGAATCCAGATGAAACAACAGACAAGGAGGAGGATGATATTGTGCGGATGGCGTGTCATCTCCGCTCGACCATCATCAATGCTCGTGGGAATGCTTACCTTCAGCCAATTCTGATTATTATGAAGAGGCTGATGGTGTACCCATCATGCCCTGGAAAGATGGTCTTTCTACAGGAATATTCTGCAGTTCGTGGAGCCGAAATCTTCTGTGCAATTCCAAGTTTCAATTAGGCGCGACGCCGGAAGTACAGCCAGTGTATACTCAGCCGTATGTTGGCCTACCAGCAATCTTGAGGCCGCTGCGTCAGAGCCTTGACAATACCGTTCTCACTTGGAGAGATCAAGAAAATCGGTTTTGGCTTTACGGAAGCTTGGACAATGAAGTGTGACCTACGTATTTACGGTAAATCTTAATGTTGAGATCGGCGCTCTGCTCAAAATGAGTACAAAATATCATTACATATAACTATATTGTGTACAGTATTTTCAAATAAGGAGTGACGAAGATAATATAAATAGAGATGAAAGAAAAGAAAAATGCCCAGTGTTGAGCCTGAAGGCATTACGGTGTTTCCATGTGGCATAACACAGTTGAAGAGCAGTGATCACGGCGTAAGCGAACAATCCGATAATGGACACTGCCGGATGCCATCTGAAATGTATCACAGACTAGTAATTCTCGGTAGCGTCGGTGACAGTTGCAGATTTAAGAGCAACATTTTCCACGGTAACTTGGTCACCATCGATGCTCGTGACTCTGACCCAGGCGGTATCGTCGGGAAGAGTGCCTGAGAGGATCCACATGTTAGGATTCTGGAGAGTGGCACTTTCCCATGTGGCACCACTGTCGCTGCTAACTTCAAGCTTTGCCGTGCGAAGTGTGGCATTCTCAACAGTCGCGGCGAACCAATACTTGCTGGCGCCAGTGTGCATGCGAATTGCTAGAGGAGTAGTCTGCGGGATTGGGCATGTAATCCATTCCCAAGCAATGTCAGGGACTCCTCCCTCAGTCTCGCCATTGGTAAGCTTGGCATATGTATCAGGGGTCATATCGAGGTGGGTGGCGTTGCCACCTGTATCGTTGGTAACCTGAAGTTCACGGTGAGTTGGGTTGAACCGAGAGAGAGGAAAAAAGAAAAAGCAGAGGTTACAAGCACATACCATGACGGTGATAGTCTTGCCCTTGTAGGTCACAGAGATACAACCACCACAATTAGCTCCGTTGTTCCAAATGTCACTGGAAACGCAAGTGGTGCCATCAACGCCCGCTGGGAGGGTATAGTCAACGAAGCTGCAGGCACCATGCTGCCAACAATCGTACTCAGTGCAGGTATTGGTTCCGTATCTTGTTCCCACTCCATAGAACGTCTCTGTAGCACTGACAGCTGATGCGGTGGGAGTAGTAGAAGATGAAGACAGGATCGAAGCCTCGGTCGTAGAGGCTGCTTGCGCCTGCGAAACCAAGGTGGTGCCAGATGCCAGCGGGGGATTGGAAATCGCAGAGACGGCACTAGGCAGTGAAGCAGACGTAGCAGAAGAAACGGGGACGGAAGGCCCAACAGGCAAGGACGAAATCGGAGGACTGGGGACCGTGCCGGATGCGGATTGGATAGCGGATACTCCAGCTATCGCAGAAGTAGTCGTTGGAAACTCATAACCAGTATAAGTGATAGTCTTAACAACTACCACTGGAGCTTCGCCAATGGGACATGTGTCTTCGCCTGCAAGAGACACCGAAGCCAAAGCCAGTGGCACGAAAAGTCGTTTGCTGAAATACATTGTCGACTTTTTCGTTCAGACGAAGTCCACAAAAACAAAAGCAAGCTCGGATTGACGAATTAAATGATTGACGAAATGAATGACTGAATGGATGAAAGAAAGTAAAACCGAATGAATGAATGTCTTTCCTTGTCTAAAGGAGTGGTACAGTAGTAAAAATTATAGACGGCTTAGGGAAACGAAATATGTACCCATTTAAGTATCTCTGGACACACAGTCCCGGTACGTGAGAAGCAACGACGCTCAATCTATAATGGATCCGATGGCTAGCTCTAGACAACGCCGGCATCCTTTCCAATTAACGAAAACCCACTCTTCCCTCCTATCGTAAATTAGGATCATAAGTTACCGAAACAGCTTTTCGCCAATGGTGGCTTGATGAAAATCGCATCAGGCTCGAATCATGTGTAGAATTTAGTATATGTAATATAGGTATGCGATAAGCCACTATATCTCAAACTGCAGCTACTTCCGACTGCTGTTTCCATTTAATTATTCTAGGAGAGAATTAGCGCCCGCTAAGCTGTGTGCTAACATCGGAGTTTCTTCAGCTATCCAATAGGCGAGGAATCTATGCTTGAACATGGCCCTTAGATCATATACATGGGGAGGAACGACTCCACGCGAGCGTTTCAAGATGATGGTGTCTCACTTCGGTATTTATTTAGCCTAATAGAGATCTTATCTTGATCAATTGCCGTTATCCTTGTTCGTTCTTTCTATAGCACAAGAATGGAAAGCTAACGGCACTCTCTCCGTGAAAGGATTACGATACCACCTTACTGGATCGATATTAGCCCTCAGCTTCGAGTCTCTTGGCCTTATCACGAGATCTATGGCTTCCTATTGGCTCGCGTACGGGATTCCCATATGGAAGCAGTTGAGAACGCATACGTGGCCATGAGCGCTAACTAATAGCCCCTATTCGTGAGAAGATGGATATATATAGGCCGTGTATAGACTCATATTCTTTACCTAGTCAGATAGGTGCATAATCAGTTTACTAGTGCATACGCTCATAACGGATTCTTTCAGAATGTCAGTAGACTTTTCATCACTGTTACAGATTGAAACTTGCTCGAGGAGATAGAAAATCTAGATCCGCAAAGGTGATTCTATAATGCTCAATTTACACGTTCACGACAATTAAAAGAGCTACCTGTTGAATATCTCGGTGTTTGATGTTGTTCCGATAAGGATGTGGGTCCGTGCATACATGATGTATATAATCAGTCCATCAGCCCCTCAAGATTAGAACACAATGAGCAACTTTATACCTTTGAACCTACAGCAGTTAACAAAAAGCGTGAGGAAGAGTGATGAAAAGAGTGGTGACAATGATGAAAGTGGTGAAAGTAGTCAGTCCCAGAACAAACTGTTGAATATAAATATCTCGGTGGATGTGTTATTCCGATAAGGAAGTGGGTCTGCGCATACATGGTATATATAACCAGTCCATCACCCCTCAAGATTAGAAGAACAACGAACAACTTTATACCTTGAACCTACTGTAATTAACAAAAAGCGTGGGAAGGAGTGGTGAAAAAAGTGATGAAAAGCGTAATGAAAAATGGTGAAAGCGGTGAATTGAGTGCACGTAGACAAGACAAAATGAGGAACCAAGGGAAAGACCATTGCCAAAATTCTTGTAAATCATGGCAGTAAATTGTGTGCTAATCGTAAGAGGTGAAAATTTCTTGATTTGATGAGATAACTGTTCAACTCCGTTCCGTGGTGCAATCGAAAGGCTGATTCGTTAGAGCGACGAGACCGCTAAATGGTGAATTTGGCAGATCACCTGCTGTAGTCAGTAATAGAACTAAAGGTTGCGATGAGGATGGCAGAGCGACAAAAAGGTAGCCTAGAGAACGGTGAACCAAGTGGCGGTTACTGTAGCATCACAATTTACAAGACGTGCTTAGTTATGCTTGCCGCTTTGGTGAAATTGCGAACCAATCCGTTGATCACAATGCAGTGACTTCGTTCATTCAGTAACCTTACTCCTTTTCGTTCTCGGAAAAAACAATCACAGACACATATAATTGACGACGACTACGATGGAGAGTTCATACCGCTTCATCAGCTGTGACACTCCGGACGGCCTCACAATGAGTCCCAAATCCTGCCTCCCAATGAAACAGACTCCGGAAAATGTGGTCAATAGCGACTTTACGACCTCCGCGAACTACCCGACGACGGGAGCACCGTCTGCAAGTCTCGACGCCGACATTGTAGATGATTGGATTGATCAACTACCGTGGCAATTGGATCTCGATCATGAGAACTCATCATCCACGCCGTCATCCATCCATACTCCATCGACGACTGCATCGCATCAACCCTCGCTTCTCCAACCATTTCACCCAATTCCATCTGGGCCGTCCCATCTGTCACGACAATCCCGCGCCACGGTGTGGCAAGTTCCCTTCGATTCTATCGAATGGGAGACCGAAGTCGGTCGTCGTGCCACCGCTTTCATCACGATCCCAGCCGACTCCAGTATCTGCTACCATCTGGGAGTGGTCCATCCTGGCTTCCTGTCCTCACTCTGCCATGAAATGGTACTACGGTGTTGCGAGATCGGATCTTTGATCACGATGAATTTGGACTATCGTGGGAGTATTGCCCCTGGGGAGACTGTTGTCCTTACCGTACGAACGGTGCGTATGGACGCACAGGAACAACGCCTCTCCTGCCAAATCAACAAGTTCGCCGATATCGTCGTCTCCGGTGAAGCAATTTTATCCATACCGTCGGATTAGGGTGGATTGAATAAAATGAGCGAGGAGAGGAACGGATTAGAGACTGGAGAAGATCTTATTTCACGGCACTAGAGAGGGCGAGGTCTCTGTGCCGTCTGTACTTGCATGATCGGACTTGGAAACTATACTTCATGAATCTAGAGGTTACGGTACTGTGCTGTACATAGACATAAAGAAATGTTAGATAACAGTATCCTGCATATCCCTTCGACAATCGTAACCCTGAAATAAGACACAGGTGATGATGATATTCTACGGAATCTATGTATGCAGATACATCTACTTATGGTTAAAGTAGCTGAGTTGCCTGCTAGGCTACCAGTGGTAGTCTAGCATCCTGCATATGACGTAATTCTAGGTATCAACTTCGGCGAGGAGTCGGGGTATAACTTACTCATACTCACACGAACTTTATTCCACAGCTGCTTCTTTTCATGCTGTTTATGCTAACTTAATCTCATGTGCCGCCGCATTGGTGCCAACCTCCATCCATCCCAATCTCAATGAAACAAGCTGTGGGGCTTGATCAGAACGTACCGGTAGTGAACAGGTCTATCGGACAACCACATTATAGAGGCGGCAAGCAAGACAATATTCCACAAAACACCACCCTCTCGAAAATAGACTGATTCTGGAGCAGTGGAAATTCCATTATTTCCGCAGTGGAGGTGAAAGAGCTCGTGTTTTTTTCAGATTCATGATGTGTTTGAGTAGGACTGGAAATCAGAGTCCCAAACATTAACATTCTGGCAAGCGTATGTGTCCTAGTAAAGTCGTCTTTTTGATCAATTCCCAGTCTCTGTGAAAGGCCGCTTCTCATCGTATTCGGTCCAATTCAGACTTTGATTACAGGCTTCGAGCTCGAGATTGTCGAATTCGCCCCGCAGCAGCGCCATAGTGGTGCTGATGACGAACGGAAAGGCACGATTATAAGTGTTGAATATCCCGATAGCTGAAACAAGACAGGGATGTGGGGTTAACCATGCATATAATTATATATATGAGGGTTGACTCACCTGTACCTAACCATCAACAAGAATAACATCACCTTCATTCACAACCTACTTCAACAAGGACATCTCATACTTCCATTTCCCCTCTATCTTCGACCTTCGGCGCTAATGATCTCTCACTTAACTGACTCAGGTCGTTTTAGTAGGAAATCTCCGCACACCAAACAATAAAATCGATTTGAATTGGATTAAATTTTCCCGCCCAAGTCATTGAACGATATATACTCGCGAAGCCTCGAAATGTATTTGACCCGATTACCGTCAGTGCCTACACTCCATAGCTGATTCACAAAATGGAGCGCAAAATAGAGAAGGGATGGGCAAAGCTAGTTCTTATTTACACGCTCATCATAGGCGGTGTGGCTCGCAAGATAAATTTGAGCCAGAATCAACCCGCCAATAGGAGGCTCTAGTGGGTTGAAATGTAATTCCTACTGTCTGGACATAGCAATGACAATAGCTTCGTTGAAGAAATGGGATAAAGAAGTGGTATTGACAGTGCATTGTTGGAACTGGTTAGTCATATATCCACGAAATATTCCAACACTAACCAATGAAAGCACACTATGCTTTAATTTTATTCAATATATCCTCTACTACTATTGACAACGCCATTTTCAAGAGAACGCATTGTTATTTTCGGGCGCCCTTACCTCAACTATCCCGCACCGCAACGACACCTCCAAGAACAGCTTGCATATATTTTCCACTTGGGCTCAATGTCGAAATCAGGGCCTCGTCATTGAACGCCCCACCGGCCCCAGTTCTTGCCCTCCATTTCTCCTCTCCTGTTCGAAAATCGATTGCTGCTACATACCAGTCATATTGCCCTTGTTTTGCCAGTTCGTTATCCTGTGTGTATATATATACAAGTCCGCTTTGTGTAGACAGTGTAGCAGGGGCTTTAGTCCGGATATCTGTAGTCCAAGCAAGTTCACACACGCCAGTGGCAGATACATTTACCCGAGCCAAACCCCCAGGCATTTGACTCATGTCGTTATAGTCCGAATTCAAGTTGGTAACTTGTGACAAGATTATGGTGTTGTTAAAAACTGGCCAATTGAAAGTATTCTCCACCAAAACGCCCCATTCATCGGCCGAATTGAGATTGGCAACCAATCCATTTTCATTGGCACTTTCATTGGGACCGAAAAGTGGTACCTTACAAACTTCAGTACCATTACCCTGTCCCATAATGACCAAGTTGATCTGGATGTCTGCATTATCTGTGAATGCCATATATTGATTGCCCAGCATTGCAGGCGTAGAGCCTGAGCCGCGAGAGAGTCCATTTTTCTTGAAACCAGATCCTGCGTCATAAGGCGATTGCCACACGACTTCGACTCCATGAGAAGCTGTTAGAGCCCATGCATAGCCAGTGGCATTATTAGCATTGGCAGCAGAGCCAGCAGGTCCAGTAACAAGATAGACATTCTTTCCATTGACAGAAAACCCATTTTCAACAACCTGGTTCGTGACAGTAGTCTGATAGACTTGACGGCTTTTCCCATCAATATATCCGATGATAGCTTCAACTTGACGACTTCCTGAGATGGCAGTGAATTGTCCGGTACAGAACCAAATATTCCCAGCAACATCACTTACTACAGTAAAGATTTCAGCACTATCAGGTAATTGAGAGCTGAGATCGAACTCTTCTTGAAGTGTAAAGTAAGGCATTTTGTTGCTGCATGTCGACCGCTGAACCGAAAATATGTGACCCGAAGCTCCAGGAATGACAATTGTATTTGTGTCGACATTTAATTCGCAGTATGTAACTGATAGACTTGAACTGTTTGCAGGTGGGTACCAATCTGACAGGACCTCAAATGTGTCTGGGTCTACTACAGCAAGCCCGATGCTTACTGAAGAATTCTGTGCCATGACACTAAGCGTAGTAAGTTCATTGTTCTTACCCCACAGAAAAGGAACTGCGGTTTGATTACCACTGGTAACTGTCACATCCAGGCCCAACGGAGCAGGCCGATCAAGGCTGGCGGTATTCCCTCCCCCACCATGTATGGACGAGATTTTCGGGGTAGTGGGAAACACTCCAGGTATAGGACATGCTTGGATGGCCTGACCTTGGAAAGCAGGGCTTCCTAATCCCTGAGTATCATTGATCGGGCCCACTGGAAATACCGCAAGAGGAATCGATGGAGCTGGACAGGTCTGTTGGCGAGACAGCGATCCGGCAAGAGTCCCAATCGCTAGTGGGAAGAGAGAGATAATTATAAAAAGGAACCATGATGAATTATTGAATTTCCGTATTCTTCTGCTTCTGCTTTTGCTTCTGATTTTGAAGAATGAGAACAAATATATGAAATGGTCACGACAAAATAGTATTTATTTCTGGTTGAAAGCACGTGCCATCGCTCAAGGATCCGAAAACAAAGTTATGCAATTTATATGATTGCGATTTCCGACTGATGATAACCATCTCCACATATCTGTCGGACGTGTAAACACTTTTACGCAGGATATTTGGAACTTGGCTGTGCCGTTCGTCTACGTTGGGATTTATGATATAAATAAAACGTGCTAAAGATGCCTCCGCGATTTCCGGTCGTCGGTCTTAACAAATATACCTAGAAACATTTCGTGGCCGTAAACTCACATACTCAATTTCTTTGAACTGATCGACTACGCGGAACGGATCGGATAGATCAAGCGGGAATAGTTCGATTTATTGTTTTCAGAAGGTTACGTCAGTATATTACGGTAGATCCAGTGACAAGCGTCAATCGGCCGAAACGAGAGTTTTTGATTAGAGGTCTGTCACTTCTAAGCACAGCAGTCCGGTCTGACCAGCTAGTCTAATGTAAAGATGCTCCACTCAAATGTAAAACACTCTTGTGGTAACCGCGAAAAGGATACCAGCACGACTGGCTAGTCAAAATTGGTCAATTATTGGGTCTGCTGCTGCGTCTTTTGCTGCTGTGGTTTTCAACTCAGTTATAGATGGAGTATCGACTGTCCCGGTGCGGAGGAAACACGTCGTAGTGCACGACTCAGCGCTTTCGGCGGGACTGGTCCTGCGCACTGAGTCAGTACTTTACGGTGGTCTGATTGGTGGTCGAATAGGAAGATATTGGCAGGTAGCAACGATTGGGTTGCATGGGATTCAGCTTCTGCTGTTTTGATGTAATTATGTACTTGTTGTTCTTTGTGCTTGCGTTGGACTGCCTCGAGAAAATTACGCGCTCGGTGAATTGATCTATCCATTTTATGCGGGTCTTCGAATGCTAGATTCTAATTATATGTACAGAACGACCATTGTTCTCCGCGCATTGTCATATTTCATCGGATCAAAGCAGCACGGCGAGTGGGTGGAGAGAGATGGTAGCATTCATAATGATGTTTGTCGGGCCATTCAATGATCGGAGACTGAACAAAATCAGGATGGCAGCTGGTTGGAAGGGTTACAATCCTCTGGCGACCTCTTGCGAACGTGCCTCGGCCACACAATTGTATTCGTACTGCATCAGCTTTGGTGGCGCTTTTGCTTTACTTGCCGCTGTCAGCGGCGTTGATTTAATGGGTGTGGAGCATATACACCGCGGCAACAGAATCGAATAGACTTGGAGGGAGCTAGCGTATCTTTATGCACAACGTTCTTTTAGGAGAAAATCCAACTTATATTATACCCAAGTCTTATGAGTCAAAGGAAACATCACGCTCCCTGTATTGAGGCCGACCATTTCACGTGGATATTCCAAGTGCTCGGCCCAGTATGGACCTAAAGCTCTAGTCACCTCATCGACAATATCTTTTCCGCAGCCCCTAGCCCACCACAATCCGTCCAGGCGATGGAATAGTGCGCCGAAGTAAGCAAAAAGGACAAGAGCCGGCGGCTGGTGTTGTTTAAGTCGATCGAGGTATTCTTCAGACACGCGATGAAGCCATTTGAATGGTCTGTCCCAGAATCTCATGCCTGCTTTTGGTGCTAGTGAGCACTCCAACTCATGAAGTGCCTTTTCATATATCTCTGCATCCCGTTGAGTGGTCCAGATACGCCGTAACCCAGATAGTGCTGCGCTTTCGAGAGGTAGATTCAGGCTGTCCGACTCCTTCGATTCGTCTAATGTAAAGAGTGGCCTCATAGGTCCGTTCCGAACAGTCTCCCAAGCTGGCTGGAGAACGATTCCGATGCCTTTAACTAAAGTAATCCAATCAAAGGACAGAAATTGCCATTGCTCAGGGTCTGGACCGTGAAAACCGTCGCAGCAAGGTTTCCTCCAAGTCGCAAACATATGCAGTACATTCATAATAGCGGTGGCAAAAACTGCATGACAATTCTCGGCACTGATATCGCTAAGAGTGTTCCGGAAGTTGGTAATCGCTTTAACGTGATGCCGGGCAGCTCTGATGAGATATATGGGTCGATGAGACGTACAAGAAGCAGCAAGATCCATGGCTGCAAGGCCAAGCATTGAGTGCACGACGAAGGCATGGCGAAAAGAAATCTGCGGGACAGCCTTCTGCCATACTGAATCTATCCATGGGTCTTGGAAGATTCCGAGACTTGTGGAAACACACCAATGGTGGAATAAAGCCAGATCTTCGGCATCAAGCAGCAATACACCCGAGCAAGTATAGTTGTCAGGGCCGTGACTCGCGAGATTTGAGTTCCATGGAGAGGTGCTAGTAGGAGGAAGTTGATGGCGTGGCATTGCCGAGCTTGGTAGTCGCTGTCTATCTGTCAGAATAATCTTCCTCGCAGGTACGGGAAGATAGACGCATGTCGCATTTCGTCGCTGGCAATAAGCACAACGAGGCTTTTCTTCGCCACACTAGAGCTCATTTTAGACAAATACTACTCAATGCAGAAAGATGATTGGATGATGTAGAGAATATAAGGTGTGGGATAGTGTCTGAGATGGGGGGCTGACTTTGATATGCTGTCGTTTGCATTCGGCGCATCCCATCCGTGATTTGCGATGTAGTCTTCGAAATGTAGACATTGTACGGGGGTTTGCATAAAAAACAAACGCGTCATACGCTTGGAGTGCTGCGGCTAATCACTCATGTGTACTGTGCAGAGATAAAGTGTAAGGTGAGACGTCACTACGACATTCATCATCGGCCATAATGTTGTGAAATCAGAATATGAAATACGACCCCCGTGACCGCCGATCACATTCTCGGCTTTCTCACGTAGAGTATGAATCTTTTCTATACTTCAGAATCCTTCGACCATTCCTAATTCTACCTAGACTCTTAAATATAGTCTAATACTTAGGATTAATAATCTCATAAGATAATTAAAAGGGGGTTATTAATTACTCAACGTTGAGCTGCAACCTGTTCACGGAGTATCAAGGGAGATCATGATAGTAGACAGTAGTAAAGACGAAGCCGACTCAACGTCCAATCGAAGCCTCCCAAAACTCACCCAAGAGCTGAGTGAGCGATCTACTGCTTGAAAGTGGGGTCGTATTCCGTATACGCTACGTTAGCAAATTTCCGGTGTTGCCGATTAACAAGTTATGCTTTTATGCTCTGACTAATGCATTGTGCTTTAACTTAGTGGGCCTGTCCTAGATGACAGCAAAGAGATTGAAAGCTATTCCAAGCATTTTTACCGCCATTTATCCTCTGACGATTATGAATCATCCACCCCACGATAGTTAGTTATGCGTTGTATAACTAAACAAAAGATGGTTAATTTTGGATCGTATCCCGTATAAACGCCGTATTTACTGCGTACCTAGTCCGTATTGAGTGATCTGTTGTAAATTCCACTGTCATTTTGTTTCCCAGTGTTCCTGACGCCCAGGTCATGAATATTGCTGAATCGTTGACTATCTATATATACCTCTGAGAGACCCGACCTAGTAGCTGTAGGATTATCGGTCTAACAGAGTTGTATTGAGACTTGACTTCGAAACTTTATATATCCGAGAAAATTCCGTTCTATATCTATCGTAGATATGACTGAAGCAACGCTCAAGGCAAAATATGAATTGGAGCGGGAGAAACGACTTCGAACGGATGGTTCCAAGCAGTATGTCGACTTTCGCACGCCGCAATTCGCCCATCTCAACCAAGACCCTTGGGTTGATTACAACGTCATAGCTGCCCAAGAGCCTGCTTTGAAAGACGGAGAAGAAATCAAACTTTTAGTTGTTGGCGCAGGCCACGCTGGTCTGACTTTCGCCTATCGCGCGTTTGAAACTGGAATTGCAGGAAGCGATATCTGTGTTGTCGATGTGGCCGGAGGGCCGGGAGGTACCTGGTATTGGAATCGTTATCCGGGCTTGATGTGCGATGTGGAAGGTTACATCTATCTTCCCATGCTGGAAGAAACAGGATACGTTCCAAAACACCGGTACTCATATGGCGCAGAAATCCGTGGACAGTCAGAACGCATTGTCGCCAATATTGGGTGTAAGACCATATTCTCAACCAAGGTGGACCGGCTTGAATGGAACGAGAAGGCTGCACGCTGGATAGTAACCTTGACTCAGGATCGAGGTCCAAAACACAGACAGCTAACATTCAAGGTCCAAGCCCAGTTTGTCTTTACATCCACCGGTCCCTTTTTTGTTCCACGAATCCCAAAGAGCCCCGGTTTTGAGGCATTTGAGAAGAGAAATCAAATTTTCCACACATCTAGGTGGGATTATCACGCCACTGGAGGATCTCAAGAGAACCCAGCTCTGACTAGCCTGGAGAATAAAAGAGTTGCTGTGGTAGGTACGGGTGCAACTGCCGTCCAGGTGGTCCCTGAAGTGGCTAAGTGGGCGAAACATCTCTTCGTGGTACAGCGGACACCTTCATACGTTGGTGCTCGCAATCAGAAGGAAACCGATCCCACTGAGTGGAAAGTTATTACTAGCTTTCGAGGCTGGCAGCACAGAAGACGGGCGAATTTCGATCATTTCATCACCAACGACCCTGTCAGTCCCGACCTCGTCAATGATGGTTGGACTGACACACGTGCCTTCACAGGTGTTGTTGGAGGGCGAAAGATAATCACGAAAGACACTTTGCAAGAACATATCGACTCATTGTTCCAGCTAGATATCCCCAGAAGCGAGGCTATCCGGAAACACATCGACAGACAAGTGGACGACAAAGCCACTGCCGAGAAACTAAAGCCATGGTATTCTGGATGGTGCAAGCGGCCTACCTTCCATGATGACTACTTGAAAACGTTCAACAAGCCCAACGTGACACTTATCGACACCAGTGGGAAAGGGCTGGAAGGTTACACTGAGATAGGAATTCTAGCACAGGGTATTGAGTACGAAATAGATGTCGTGATTCTTGCTACCGGGTTCTCCCTTGCTAGGTCACAGCAAACTGGTCCCGAAGAGGGCATTGGAGCAACTGTCATAGGGCGAAATGGCAGGTCACTTGGAGACAAGTGGACAAGTCCGGAAGTAGGGTCGCTATTCGGAATTATGACTGAAGGATTCCCTAATTTGTTCTTCGCAGGACTAACAGGAGGGCCAAGCTCGCCTAATCTCTCTTCAGCGTACGATTTGACGGCAAGACTGTCTACATTCGTTATCAAGACTGCTTCAGAGAAGACGGGCCGCTCTCACAAGTTGATTATAGAACCAGAGAAAGCGGCGGAGGAACGTTATAGCCAAGAGGTTGTGAAAAGGGCTCTTTATTATTCTGTGCTGAGTACCTGTACTCCGGGGTATTTCAATCGAGATGGTGGTACTGAGGAGCTGAAACCAAGTGATGCACGAAAAGCCTCGTGGGGACAAGGCATAGTGAGCTACAAGGAGATGTCCGAAGCTTATCAGCAAGACGACAAGCTGCAAGGTTTCGAACTCCGATAGATATGCGATCAATTTGTAAATAGGTATGAAAAATTTTCGAGAGGAGGATGGAGGTGGTTGTGGTGGTGATTTCATCCCAGTCCCATTACCTTAACCGTACCGCTAATACGTAATGCTGAGTCACGCTTACAACCAGTTCGTACAATGCTATTATTTATCCGAAATACAAGGGCTTTGGTTTATGCATTCTAGGGTCCCAGTAGTTAGCACCTGCAGAGTACTGTAACAACTAACGCTGTCACGAACCTAGATCCACCCTTAGTTAAACAGCGTTGTGTCGAGATACATTGGTTTGGTTGAACCACTCAAAGGTCCCTTCGACTGTGTCACTGCGGTCGATAGTTGTAGGCTTGAGTAAACAATGTAACAATAGTCGAACCGATGATCAGGAGTCTTAACGTAACTAAGATAGAAGAGATTCCCGTACAGCCTGGTGCCCGTACGAGTTATAATGCCTTGCTGACTCTCACTGTTGTATTCGAGTGACTTATGTCAAAGAGCTATGAAGAACAACTAAATACATGGTAAACGAGCGTGTTTATATATCCTTCTTCGAGCATACACTTCCTTCGCGATTCCGGTATAGTAGTAGTAGAGTAGTAGAGTAGTATTATACACTGACCTCTCGCCGAAGCGATATGCAGGTGGACCACTATCTAATCCTTGTCTATCTTTATGTACAGTAAACCATTACATACCGACGAGTTTAGAGCCTCGTCACGGCCTGTGGTAGCCTCCGTGCCTGATGCCGTGTTGAGCGGCCCGATGGCGCGCGGCTTTGAAACCTCTGTGATGCCTCTGCAAAGTCCAGTACCGCACCAATGACGCTACCGCCTTGCATATCATCCTCCTGACCTATCTTTCTTGGAGACCTTCCTCCCAGCATGTTTGAAATATCGTTAAAACGCCGTCTCGATCTTCCTCCGCAGTTCTTGTCGCGGGACCTCGATCGTGGGCAGTCAATCAGCACGTGGACCACCGTCTCGACGGCCCCGCACTCGCATTTGTCGTCTTCTCGAAGTTGACGTCGTTTTCCATGTGTTGCAAGCCATGAGTGACCCGTTCGGAGCTGCGTGAGCAGGTAAGCGCGGTTCCGTTGTAGCGAGCCGTACATTCTCCGGGTGTGGATCGAGGGCAGGTTGGGGTCGATCCGGTGGAGATGGTGGCCCACCTGGACTCGATTGCGGATGAATCCTTTCTCCCGCGACAGCAGATGTTGAAAAAGGTGTTCTTTCTCGGGGCCCACGGCTTCTTTGGCCAGCCGGTCGGCCGCTTCGTTGCCCGGGTCACCGCAATGTCCTGGCACCCATTGGAGGCGGAGAGGGATTCCGCGTGCTTGTAACTCGCGCGCTGACTATTGAATCGCTTGGATGATCCTCTGCCCTGACGGCGGACGACGAGCTCCCACCTCCACGTGGTGTCCGCTGGGAACTCTCAGAGAAACATTTTGGTTGTCTCTGAGTGCCAGGAGGAGCTCAATAACGCGATTGTTTTTCTTTCCACGACGCGCCGACGCGCCGAAAACCGAGCCTCCGAACCTCACAAACACCAAACATTACAGCCACAGTACATGAAAGGAAGTTGTGCACCTTTTATATACACCCACGATAGACAATTGGACTTGGTTACTCCATTTTCTTGCCTGACAAGAGTTTATGGCATCCGAGATCGAGGATTACGCGACGGAGGGGCGCGATAGAAGGACAGACATCATCAAAACATCAACGCTACCACCAATAACAGCATCGGCCACATCTTCAACACAAAATTATCCTCTATTAACAACGCTTCAACGCGTCGAAAACTAACCCCAGAACCTCATGAAACACCAAACATTACAGCCACAGTACCGGACAGGGTGGTGTGCCTCTTCCGTGTACGCCCACGATAGAAAATGGACCTGGAGCCCCATTTTCTTGCCCGACAATAGTTTACGGTCCCCGAGATTAACGAGTACACGATTGAGAGGTGAGGTATACGGGATGAATATGGCTGAAACAACATTACTACGACCACCAACAGCATAGAACCTACCGAATCCATCTTCAGAACACGATCATCCTATGTCAAAACGCGCCGACGCGTCAAAATCAACCCCGAGCCTCACGAAACACCAAATATTACAGCCCCAGAGGGAGTTGCGCCCCTCTTATATACGATCTACGATGGAAAATGGAAATTGTCACTCCATTTATCCTGCCCGACAATGGTTTACGGTTTCGAGAGTGACGATGACGTGAGGACCGAGGCAGAGACGGTCGAATAAATTATGGATCAACACATGGATATTGGAATATGAACAACACTATCAACAACACCACCAACAGCTCAGAACTTCCATTTGATAGTACACGATATATTTTGGAACTTCACAGTTAATCTGTGTCTAAGCAGAGAGCTACGCCAAGGGACGTGTCGCAGACGCGTCTTTTGTTGTGAGAGCATCTACACGGCCTCAAGTCAACGCGGACCTGGAACACATCAACAAGCAAGCCACAAACTTCCACTGCCACACACATACGGTAACATCGGCACTCAATGTAGCACGCACCAAATATACCGAACGAACAGCCAAGACCATTAGGACGAGTGATTATTAGTATACAGAAGCAAGGGAGGGCCAGGAAAGGCCTGACAAGTCAGAGATACAGAACATTTATTAGAACTATCAGTATGAAGGGTATGTCTACTGGGAGCAGAAGCAGGAAGCTATTTGTGAGAGAAAGAGTTTGATTTCTGGATGCAAGAAAGTGGGAACACCTGTATTTATAGTTGTACGCTGCATAGCTGCACTAGAGCGGCTGGGACAGTCTATGAACAACAATACATACATACATACATCCTCTGCCCTGACTTATTCCTTGCATTGGAGAGGGCTTGAAGCGCTGACATGCTATCGCTCAGGATGGTAGCTGGTACCGGCCGATCTGTCATCGCTTGCCACATTCCCATCACGATCTTGAGGACCCAACTAATGGCATAGTATATGGCCATGAGCTCGGCTGCATATACCGACCAGTATTTCATCGAGCCAACGCTGACTTTCCGCTGCTGGATCACGTTGTTAGTTCGGTGATTCTCGAATTCGGCTTGATCGGCACTCTCAAAACTTGATTGTTTGAGGCCCCACTATGTACCCCGTGTCTTAGGAGAAAGGGATGTGATTGGCCACACTATGCTTATTGAGCCAATCAGTGTAATTTTGATATTTCAGGTACTGTTTAGACTGGGGCAAGGTAATTGGTGAGAAGTGTTCAGCAGTCAAGTCGATTTCGAGAATTACTGTACTAGTAGAGAGTACCATGCAACTTACTGTATTAAGAGGAAACGGTTTTGACGACAAACTGAAGGCGAAAAACCGATTGTTGAGGTGGTATAACGAGTGGACGCGGCAACGTCAACATGCCAGCCGCGACCCGCGCCGCTGTGGGTCGTTCCGCGACGCGTACCCCAGACCCTGACGACCCTCCAACATCACCACCAAATGTACTGCGAAGCAAGTCAGGCAGAGGGATTAAACCGCCGCCGCATCTTAGTCAAGAGCAGGAAAGAGAAAATGAAAGCAGGACGACACGTCTCAGCCACAAAAGGAATGGCCCAACGACTACCTTCGACGGCAACACGGCCGCAGCCACGATCGGTCATAACCCTAACCCTAACGCGAATGAAACAGAAATACAAATGATTGCTCACCTAGTCAACAGCCTAAGGGACGTGATCACACAACAAACTCAGATAATCGAGTGTGCCAGAGCAGAAATACTAGAGGTTAAAACAGAACAAAATATCCTGAGAGAACAGAATACGCAGTTACAAGAGGAAATCCGGGCGCTGCGCACCCAGATCGAGACCCAGGCAACCACAAACCCATCCACAAGATCATGGACTGAAGTAGCCGCCAACAGCAACCCACAGACCACCAGTATAATACCCCCACGTTCCCAAAGAGAATTAAACTGCGTCCGAATCAGTACCGCACGGCCGGCAGAAACCAGTGACATTGAAAACAACAATGACAAGTTTACAAGATTCCTGCCCACAGACACCGCGAACAAGCATATCAGAATGGCCCTATCCAACACGGAACCCACCAAAGACGTACAGGTGGCAGGCGTTGGCACCACCAAGACAGGCTACGTGATCAGATTCAGAGATGCTCAGTCGGCGGAAACCGCCCGGAAAAACACCGTATGGCTGGAAGAACTGGGAAACGAAACCAAGCTCGTGAAGCCCAGATTCGGTATAGTTGTTCACCGAATGCCAACAGAAGACTTTGACTTGGACAGAGAAAAGAAAGAGGGAATCGCGAAGATGATGGAAGAGAATGACCTAGCGGAAAAGGGATTTGAAATCGAGGATATTGCATGGCTAAAGAAGAGGGACAGCCCACTGGGAAAATCGGCATCTATGGGCATCTGGCTGAACACACCAGAGGCAGCAGAATCAATCATCAATAATGGTCTCCTAGTTGGACAAAGATACATCGGAAGTGTGGAACTCTACAAAGTTGAACTAAAGAGATGCCACCACTGCCAGAAGTTTGGCCACCTCGCTTGGTCATGTAAAGAACAGGTAAAATGCGGCCACTGCAGCGGCCAACATGATCAACGCAACTGCCCTCCAGGAATAAGGCCAAGATGTGCAGACTGCAACGGGGAACATCCTACTGGACATAAGAGATGTCAAGCACCTCTCAACCCGAACTCCTCCCAATAATGTCATCAACACTACGTCTACTACAGTTGAACATCTGGAAATCCAGGGCAGGAATGGAAGCCCTCATTAACGACCATCGGAGCCAGAGCCTGGATCTGCTTTTGATCCAGGAACCATCAATGACCGCATATCGCACCCATGTCAACCATAGTGCATGGCGACTCTATCGACCAACCTACCTAAATACCGACGAATCCACCCGAGTACGCAGCCTTCTTTACGTGAATAAAAGAATTTCGACTTCCTCTCACCGCCAAATCAACTGCAACCACCCAGATCTGGTGGCCATCAAAATATGGACAGCAGGGATACAGTTCCTGGTCTTCTCAGTTTATATCCCACCACTAGATGCACACCAAGCCACAAGCACGACCTCCGCTGAATCAGTACTAAAAGAGATTAAAAACACTATTGAACAGCACACTAGAGACTCTAACAAGCCCACAAGGCTGATTCTAGCGGGAGACTTCAATAGACATCACCCGGCATGGAGCCACCGCCCTGTTCACCATGTTTTTACTTCTCAAGCGGAAGAGTTGATCAACTTCTTTCAGACATACCAACTTCAATGGTGCCTACCCCCAGGTACGCCAACATACTGGTCTCTAAGCTTCCCAGGGAAGGCATCAGTTCTCGACTTGACACTCACCAACGACCCCACAAAACTGATCAAATGCCAACTCTATCCGGACAACTATGGATCAGACCATCGCGGAACATACTCAGAATGGGACCTACGACCAGAACGCAACGAAAGCCCAAAACCTAAGAGAGCATACGACAGAGCTGATTGGGAGAAAATCGGCTCAACCTTGCTGGAGCTGCTTGGTCAAGGACTTGAGATAAGCTCCGCCGCAGACCTTGACTATGAAGTTAACCGACTAGTTGAAGCGACAACGACAGTCCTTGATCAACACGTGCCTTTACAGAAGCCATCTCCCTACTCGAAACGATGGTTCACCGCAGAGCTCAAACCCCAGCAAGTCATAGTAAACCAAGTTCGTAGGAGATGGCAGAGCAGCTGTGCTACCCTAGGCAGCAGACACCCAATTACCACCTCTCTCTCCAACGACATGCGTCGGAAACGACGAGAATGGACTGGAACCATCGAGAAGCTTAAAGCCGCTCATTGGAAGGAGTTCCTAGACAAGGCCCAAGAAGGCCACCTCTGGAAAGCAGCAACATACATGCACCCACGAGACTCCTATACAAACATCCCGCCACTAAAGGTAGGATCTGAGGAGGTCACCGAAAACGACGCAAAGGCCAGAGTTTTTCTAGAAACCTTCTTTCCGAAGATGGCAGACCCAGAGAAAGAAGACCCAGTACTGCCCTCAGAGGAAATACCATGGTACCCAATCACGGAACTAGAGGTACATCGGTCACTCAAAGCAGCCAAAGGAACGACGGCCCCAGGGGAGGATGGGATCATAACCCTTGTCTGGAAGCAACTATGGCCCTATCTCCGGAAGTTGATCACCTACATCTTTGCAAACTCAGTGGAATTAGGCCACTACCCCCACCAGTGGAAGCGAGCGCGTATCATCGTGCTGAGGAAACCCGGGAAGCCAGACTATGGTGTACCAGAAGCATACCGACCTATCTCCCTCCTGAATACTCTGGGGAAGATACTAGAGGCCGTCATGGCTCGCAGATTGTCATTCTGGGCTGAATTCTATAAACTACTTCCAAACACCCAGTTTGGAGGCCGGCCAGGGCGGAATACAGAACAAGCGCTCCTAACCCTGGCAAACGCGATTGATCGCGCATGGCTACGATCAAAGGTGATCACGCTGGTAGCATTTGATCTCACAGGGGCGTTCAATGGAGTGAACGACTCCAGCCTTAATGCCCGCTTACAAGCTAAAGGCATCCCATCCGTAGCCAGACGCTGGATCCGGAGCTTCATGGAGAGCCGGTACGCCAGCATCTCCTTCGACGATTTTCAGACGGAGATCTCCCCGCTCGAGCATGCTGGTCTGGCACAGGGATCCCCGCTGTCCCCAATCTTATTTGGATTCTTCAACTCCGACCTGGTCGCCCAGCCAGTCGACCACCACGGTGGTGCGTCAGCTTTTATCGACGACTATTTTCGATGGCGAGCTGGCCGGTCTGCAGAAGACAATATCAGAAAGATTCAGGAAGAGGCTATCCCCCGCATCGAGGCATGGGCCCGACGAACGGGATCCTCGTTTAACGTGAAGAAAACAGAACTAATTCATCTAACAAGGTCCAAAAGATAGCACGGGGTAGGACAGATCATAATAAATGGGACGGTAATCAAGCCAAGCGATGCAGTAAAGCTCCTAGGCGTGATCTTTGACAAGGAGATGCGGTGGAAGGAACATGTGCAGCAAGCAGTCAAGCGAGCAACCCAGGTGAATATCGCCCTGGGGGGACTGAGACACCTCCGTCCAGAGCAGATGAGACAAATCTACCAAGCGTGCGTGACACCAATCGTGGACTATGCATCCACCGTCTGGCACAACCCATTAAAGGATAAGATACACCTGAGAACGCTAGGAACCGTGCAACGAACCGCCCTTATTCGCATTCTCTCTGCCTTCAAGACGGCATCCACGGCAGCCTTAGAGGTGGAAGCCTATGTGCTTCCAACCAATTTACGACTTAAACAACGTGCCCAAATAGTGGCTGCCCGCCTCAGCACCTTTCCAGAGGATCACCCAGGCCATACAGTAGTGACCCGAGCAGCAACGCGGAGCAACCATATAGGAAGTGGACCTCGATTTCCTCTAGCAGAGACCCTGCGGACAATGAACCTCACTCGACTCCAGGCTCTGGAGACAATTGATCCAACACCCCCACCACCGTGGCGAACACCAGCATTTATAGAAATCGACATTGAAGCAGACCATGACAAAGCTAAAGAGAAAGCATCTGCTAGACAAAAAGCAGCCGGTATCACAGTCTTCTCGGATGCATCAGGCCAACAGAATGTTCTAGGAGCTGCAGCGGTAGCCCTAGATCAGAACCAGCACATCATCCAACACCGGAAAGTTAGCATTGGCTCCATGGAATACTGGTCAGTATATGCAGCTGAGCTCATGGCAATATACTATGCTATCAGCCTTGTCCTTAAGATCGCGTTAGAAAACTGGGACACCACAGCAAGCCAACAGGAACCAGCAACTATCCTCAGTGATAGCATGTCAGCATTACAGGCTATCTCGAATGCACGGAACAAGTCGGGCCAGAGGATCATTCAAGCGGTCCGGCAATCAGCTCGGGAGTTAAAAGCACGGGGAATTCCGCTCCGACTCCAATGGGTACCAGGACACTGTGGTGACCCGGGAAACGGGGCGGCCGATCGACTGGCTAAAGAAGCTGTTGGCCTAGACAAAGAACATCCCTTCCAACATCTTCTCTCACGAGAAAAAGGTTTCATCCGCAACCGAATCCAAGAAGAATGGGAACGGGAATGGAAGACGTCCAAGAACGGTGGCCACCTTCGGCGGATAGACAGAAATCTACCCGCAGTTCGTACCCGGAGAATGTATGGCTCGCTACCACGCAATCGAGCCTACCTGCTCACCCAACTCCGAACTGGCCACTCATGGCTAGCAACACATGGCAAACTACATGGCCATAGGGAGAATGACAAGTGCGAATGTGGAGCGATAGAAACAGTGGTTCACGTCCTAATTCACTGTCCCAAATTGAACACCATACGACAAGAACTACGGAAGAAGATCGGGACTGCATTTAACAATATTTCGGATATGCTGGGAGGAGGGTCTCAAGGTAAGCAAGGTAAGGAGGGTGATATGCAAGGCGGTAGCATCTTAGGTGCAGTACTCGACTTTGCAGAGGCATCACAGAGGTTTCAAAGCTGGGCGCTATAGGGCCGCTGACAGAACACCAGGCATGTTGGCCACCATAGGCCGTGACGAGGCTCTAAATTCGTCTTTATGTAATGGATTACTGTACGTACATAGACATAGATAAAGATTAGATAGTGGTATCCTGCATATCGCTTCGGCGAGGGGTCAGGGTATGAATTACACACACACACACACACACACAACTGTTGAACCCAAGATTTCTCAAAGGCGTGCATGATGGGACCAAATATGGTCCGCGATGTCCACAGCCGGTAGACTATTCCAAGGACCTTCAATCTCATCTGTTTGAAGGAGTTGAATCTAGCAAGAGTGTTCCCTGCTCCGAGTTTCGGTGCTTGAATCTCAATGTGCTCTCTCCACCTGGGGCGGTCTCGCTGCAAAATTTGCCTGTATATGTTTGGATTCACGGCGGCGGTTGGACAGCTTGGGATGGCGGGCTCAAATACGGTGAACCGCCTTTTTTGAAAATAGAATCGTGTTTTTTTATGGTAAAGCTCAAGTGACTGACTTTCACAAACTTCAATTAACCAGATGGAAATTATCTTGTACAGCATGCCGTTAAATCCGGTAAGCCGATCATCTATGTTAGCGTCAACTTTCGACTAGATTTCTGTGGCTGGCTCACTTCACAGGAGCTAAGAGATGAGGCGCTCAGTGCTGGCGAAAGGCCTTTTAGTAACCTGGGTCTGTTGGATCAACGGCTTGCTTTACAATGGGTGAGTGCTACAAGTTCATCGTCAACCAAACTACTATGATATAGCTGAGGTCGATGATATCGTGCTTCAGGTCCAGCAGAATGTTAGTCACTTTGGTGGCGATCCCGATAACGTGACCATCGCTGGAGAATCAACAGGTGCATGGTGTGTTCTTGCTCACCTGCGATCGGACGTACCTGTCTGTAAACGGGGACCCCCTCGTGGTTCTTCAACAACCCAGACGTCAGTCAAGCTGGATTCGATCGACTCGTCGCCGCCGCAGGTATCAAGGCCGATGCCCTGGCCGCTGAAAAGCTCGCCGCGTTACGAGATATGCCACTCGAGCAATTGATTGATCTCAATACCAATATCCGTCTCCTTCCTGCGTGGGACCCTGAATGGTTTGTCGGGTTTGATTTTACAGAGTCGATGGAGTCTGTACAAGAGTTTCCGCAGTGGGTTGAAGCTGTCGATATAAGCCACTTGCGACACGAATATGTCTATTTCGGTGTTGGGCGGGATCAACACAAAGGGGACACTGGAAGAGGCAATAGAGGGCATGTTTGGTCTCGCGCCTGATGCAATGTTCGGTATCGCACCTTTTAAGGTCGGTCAGTGTACCAAGATTCCAGTGTCTGTATATCGATTCGATCAAGTCGACAAATGTGAGGAGTCTATCTTCAAGAGATACGCATTTCATACACTGAACAACGTATTCTCGACACGGTTCCCCGCTGTTACAGGATCGAGCGCTCCTGAAGACTACAAGGCAACTGCTGAGCACCACTCAAGGATGCTGATCGACTTCAGCTATGACCAGCAACCCTGGGAAACATATGCCATGAGACACAAGATCATGTGCTTCAATGGCGAGCAAAGCGGTCTGATCGAGTGTTCTGAACATGTCTCTCGGCTGGATAAGCTGATGCCCACCAAAGAGAACGAGATGATGTCCCGAATGGGTGCATGGGAGTTACTGCAGTGATGGGCTCCTAGCTAGCTGTCTAACCAAAATCTGTGACTCATGCCGGCCCGGTATAAATCAGGGTTCGGGTTGGGATTGGGGTTGCAAGGCACACATAATTGGTCTCGGAAAGGTCCTTCTCAAGCCATATTCCCGTCGAAATATTGCCTGCTTAACTCCTGTCTCCAATGTCAGACTAGCCGTTAGAAGAGATGTTACAAAGCCGAAGCTACCGAACGCACTTAATATATACCATATCGATTGTATGGAGTCCCTGTAGACAGTGCGGATCGTATACAGCTCTTCGGGAGCCAAATTCTGGTAACTGTCTTAAGTAGGATATAAACCCTACAGCTTAATTTAGGTCCTTGATAATTGTCACGGCTTCCAGGAAGCCAAAACCAAGATTAGCATTAGAGTGTCCGAGAGTGCTGCTGCATGCTGTTGGTCCTAGTGCAAGTCCAACAAGTGCACCGAATAGCCGAAACGAGACCAAGATTCCGACTGCTAGGCCCTGATCTTCTGCTATTGGTGCACTCGCTTGCATAGGTATCGACAACACAGTGAAGAGCGCACCCATTCCAATCTTAGCAACAACTTGAAGACCGGCTTTTATTGCTAACATGGAATTGACATTCCATATAGCGAATAGAACCGTGCCAACGGTAAGCAGCACCCATCCCAGCCAGATCTCCCACTGATAATGACAGACTTGTTTCGACCATCCACGCAGTCAGACCGCTGAATGCTGTGACCATGCAAAGAAGCAGTAGCATCGAAACAGCGGATCCTAAATGAGCTTCCAAAAAAAAAACTGACTCGAAGAATAAAGGCATGTAAAACAACAATTTGTACAAGACCATGCCTTGTATGGAACTTCCAATCAAGGTAGTGACGACGGTTCGGGAGCATTTATGCGATATTGAAGATAGGGTGAGCAGGTCGGGCTTCGTAAACAGCAAGTTTTGTGCGAATCACAATACCAATAACCAGCGGCACGATTGTTCTCCATGGATACATTGCACCGTCCCAACTGAGAGGTAGGGCAAATAATATGATTCCAGTGGCAAGAAAAACAAGACCAATCCCGTCTAGACTTGCCAAACGGGACCACATTGACTTTTCAATTGGTTTCAGATGCAAGAAAAAGACTGCAAGCGATGCAGATACTGCTATAATTGGTATATTGATCCATCCAATCCATCGTCGAGCGACATACTCCCTGAAGTCGCCACCGAGGATAGGACCCAAAGCACTAGTGATTCCCATAGGAACAGACATCAGTCCAAGGTAAAGAGGACGCTCTTTCAAGGCCATCATGCTTCCCACTGGTTGCGACATCAAATTTTGCAGGGTTTATGGTAGGTTTTAATATAATTCGGGATATTCAATGAGTAATGGCAGTATAGGATCTTATTGATATCATATATGAATCTAATCTCGTGGTCAATCCATCGATCTATTTAAATGTATTTTCCGCGAAAGTTGATACTGTAACATTTTGAACACATTAAGACATCGAAAGTGTTACACTTAGCCAAACGTGCTTGTAAACTAGTAAAGATTTATAATATTATCTATAAACCTTTCTGTTCTTTGATTACAAAAATCGAACAGACATGAACAATGTTCGTCTTCATGGTGAAACTGCTAATACCATATCCGCCCTGAACTCCGCACTCCGAATGCGGTGCCTTTATGAACCTTGACCTTAACCCAATATTAGGGACATAGGTCTAACATATACTCTCGAATTCAAAACAAGAAATCAAGTTGATATATTATTACCAAAATGTCCATAATTGCGAGTGAATCATTGTTTGGGTTTAGTGTGGTTCATAGCTACAGCACGGTTAGATTCATTCCTTGCGACTAGGCAACGGATAGACGAGCTTATCATCGATTATTGATTCCCATGTACTCTTCTTTTGAGAGACATCTTTGAGTTACCCGGTGTCAAAATGTGGAACGACTCAGCGGAGCTATTGACTGGCTTCTTCGTGGGCTTGACGATTGATCTTAGTCTCTGATATACGTATGGCACAGAGTGGAAGTTGGAGAATCCGTTTGGGATTGTGAGAAGAGAGACCCTTAACCTGGCTGGAGATCTAGGCTAGCTTTCCGTATGAGAGTGTTGGCTCGGAGGTCAGGAGAATGATTGAGTGATTGATGCTCGGGAGTCCTTCTGGGAGTTGTAGAAGTTTATGTTTCTACTGAACGATATTATCAAATTTCTGTGGCATTCCACCATACATGAATCTTAGAAAGATCTCAAATCCGAGCTTCGCACTTCTTGCCCGAGGGAAGACCGGAGTTGTATACTTCAATACAGCCAATCGCGTACGATAATATTACGGTGTGGGTCGCATTCCGAGGGCCGACTTCGACCCCGACTTTTAGGTGGAATAAATTTCTATCCTTCTGCGTAGTTCGATCTTATTCTTTCACGCCGAATTAAATCCCGGATCGCAGAATGTCCTCACTTCGTCGAAATGGAGCGCTCAGCTCGTGTGAGCCGTGTAGGCGGTCGAAGCTCAAGTGCGATCACACAATTCCTTGTAGTCGATGTCGGCGCAGAAAGAGACCGGCGCAGTGCGTCTATCATCCTGCGCCAATGACTAGGCTTCTATCCTCCGAAGGTCAAGACTCTACTGCGACTTTCAACAAGGGAAGCCCATTGACCGGGACTCGGACTGCTGCTGATACTTCTCCAAGCCACTCGTACTCAAGCAAGTCAACGTCCCAGGGAAAAGGCAACTGCAAACACATCCGTTCTGAGGGCCCTTTGCGTGACCGATTTATTGCCGACTGGAGTAAGAAGGCCGCATCATCGCCTGGTACTGGCATACTTGGTCCTACCAGCTACTCAGCCGTTTACGATGAGAGCGAAGATGTGATTAGATCTCCTACAGTTACTACATCTTTCCGTGATTTCTCCAAATCACTCCGGCGTAGCCAAAATTTGGTCGACGATGCAGATATTTAATTTGGTGCGGAGCTCTTGCTTTTTCTCTATGAGGATTTTTCTCTCTACGAACGCATGTCAATATCCAACTTCTCCCACTGTGAGGGCTACGTCTTTGCGCCTCCTCTGCTTCGATTACTCCTTGCTTCCGTTAGGCAGATGTTGAACAATGCTATCAGAGATGAATCTGATCCTCTACTCGACATGATAGAGCTATCAAAAAGAATATTTGAGGACTGCTCAAAGGTCATCTATGTCGACGCACATATGACACCACAGGACTACTTTATCTCCATGCCAAACAGGTGGGAGGTAATTGGTGTGATATTTTCGATCATCGGTTCAAGTTCCTTTCTTCTTCCAGCTTCTGATATGGTTGCTTTACATCCCAATGCAGCCAATGTAAACCGACATGGCCTATCACTACTGTGCATCTCTGCAGGAGAAAAGTGTATAAAGTTTTGTGATAATGCTGGTGTTA
Source organism: Eurotiales sp. R13A2 (assembly GCA_023625935.1). NCBI lineage: Eukaryota > Fungi > Ascomycota > Eurotiomycetes > Eurotiales > Eurotiales sp. R13A2. Next base: position 37,525 of record JAMAFV010000048.1, read on the forward strand.
TATCAGAGCCGCTCTCATGGGCTTTACTTGCGCATTCATCGCTCTTGACATTCATTTATGGTGACCACGGTAAGACGGTTCTGTAATTTCATTGGTCTTGGTCTCCTGCTGGTTTGAGATTCTGTGTATCTTACAAATGAACCCCAGGTTCTGACTTAATCATCATCAGATTATCGTCCTTGGAAGGTCTTAGGTGACCTCTCCACACTTATTTATTCTCTTGGCTTTCATCAACGAGAAAATAGCGAGATGTTACCATTTTTCCTCGTCGAGCATCGCAAGCGACTCTTGCTCGGAGCGTACGCAGTGGATAAAGAGTTAGCAACGTTTCTCGGACGTCCTCCAAGGATCAGTTGGCGACATATTGATATTGATCTTCCTCTCGATATTACTTATGATGAACTCCTCGCCGAACCCGAAACCAGAGATGCCGCAATCGCACAATTAGATCAAGATTGATGGAACACACAAGGTATGGTTTCCAGGACCACATATGTTCGGGCTGTATACAAGATCGGTCAAGTCAGGGAATTGGTCAGGGCGGTGGCTGGAGGGAGGTTAGCGGGTTGATGCGATGATGTTCTGGGGTACGTACGATTCGCGAGCAAGGCCCAAAATTGATAGACGAAGTTGGGAAAATCGGAGGGTATTCCTCCTGCGGAGGGAAAAATGTGCTGGATGGGGTCGTCTAGCCATTTTGCAAAGCTGTTCAGTTGTATGGAGCTGGTGTTGCGGACAATATTCTGCAGGAAATTGAACTGGGTTTTGGCGTTCTTTTGCAGGGCGTTGAACTGGCTTTCGACGCTCTTGACCTGGCTTCGGAGCTCACCTAAGTTTTCCTCGACACTGTCCAAACGGCCGGCCAGCGAGGTCAGAGCGCCTTTGACGCCGGATTCAAAGCGGGTGACCTTTGTCTCGAGCTTCTCCACGCCATGCTTCACGGCGATGATTTCGGTGAAAGAGACATCTTGTTTCTCATAGAGATATTCGGTATGTTGGGCGACGAAGGCGATGGCGGTGTCGGTTGATGCGAGTCTGGTGCGGTCGGGCAAAGGTAGATTTTGAGACGGGTGTGAACCATTTTGTGAGGTGTGATATAGGGATCGTAGTGAGGTGTAGACGTCGGTGGGGGTTGTCGAAGGCATGGGGATGGATTTCGGATGGTTCGTGGTTGATTGTTCCTGGAATTCGGTGGAGGGAGGAAGGGACGCGGGGCTCTAAGGCGGTGATGCCTTTGCTCCAAGCCAAAGCGTTTACGCACCACGCCTATATAGGACTAGCGGTATATAGAAGGGTCGAATCATCAGCTGGGTAACAGGCAAGTGATCATGAGCAAGCATATACCGATCTGATGCTTTCATTCAGCCAGATCAAGTCCATATCGTAGGTGAGTAAGCGCTGGCGGAGAGCTTGCCTGTCCATTCCTGTTCAAGAATTATGATGTTGATTCTCAAAGATGGCTCTAGCGATTTCGAAAGTCTTTTAAACTCGAGTCTTCGCCAGTATGTAGTTTCTTTCGCATACATACACCAGAACTGATAGATCCTTACGAGATGTAGTGAAAGCGATTGAGAATTATCTGCGCAGAGGCGCTAAATGCTCAGCGTTTCAAATCTATATTTTTACCTTTGGGACAGCTACGTAAAGCAGACATCATGTTTACATAACGAGGGACATCCAGCCAGTGATTTTCTTCCATATATGCTGATATACGAAACGGTTGACTGGTGCACGAAGCAGAACGACGATCCTGGCTATTCCCGAATGACGACGTTGAGATAAAAGAGGTAACAATTTTTATTAGGTCGGTATTGGCTGGCCATGATACCCTCGAATCCCAGCACTCCCTCCGTCACGGCTCCCGTGCACATTTCTACGGCATACTGCAAAAATGCGTGGTGAAGGACGTAAAATGATTTCACGTGCATGGGGATAGATGGAAAAGCAGAATCAACAATGTATCAGCCAGAATATGTCCACCCCCCGTTGACTTCCGTCCCTCGTGTGATGCCATCCCATAGGGATGCTACGGTGTGTTCATCTCCTGCCGCTGCCGCATGATCAGTCTATCAATTAACATGCTTCCTCTGGGATCGCTTGGGAGAGTCTGATCGGAACGACTCTTCGGGAGTATGATCGCTCTGTAATAGATGTCGCGGAATCATTGCTCAGTATTCACAAACTGTATCGAAGCTCGCATTTAGAATCGAAGATATGCCCGGGTGATTGGTAGCCCGTTCGTTTGCTGGTTTAATCGCTTCGTCCCGTTACTCCTTTGCCCAGTCTCATCCATTCCGATACCATGTTGCACCTTCTCGGAATGTCTCAATATTTCCTGTCGTTCCCCAAGTATTAAGCAGAGTCAAGTAGTACTCTGGACGATCTGAGGTCGCTGGTTTTGAAGGATGACTGATGAATATTTGAAGTTGACCATTGTGATAAATTGATGTAAGGGTATAAGCATTGTTATTATATGTGGGTTCGCCCTCTCCATATGCCTGAAGCGACTGTATCCATCTTGCCCCTAGGGCACCATCATAAACCATCATAACATGCCTGTTCCTTGGCTACGAAAGCCGAACCATCGGATCCTTTAGCTGCCAGGAAGAAGTTCGGTGCAATCGGAAGATCTTGCGTGTAGATGGGATGATCTGACGTTCCAGTTCACTTCTGATTCGACGATTGAGCGATTCAGGGCGTGAGCCATAATAGCGATCAGATTTCCTCGGACTAGATTACCGTCTGTGAGATGGACAAGGTTCGTAGAAGAAATTCCACCTCCGATGCATTTGCGATCTGTACCATAGAATCCGTCAAACTTTCGGAAGCAAGGACGAGGTCAATCGTGGACTCATAGTCTCCCTCCTGTCCCCGGCCCTGCCATGTCTTTGTGCCTCGTTTCAGTAGACTGGTGAGAGCGAATTCGTTCATGAAGTCAATGATTGGATCCGCCTCGCCCTGTCTTTCCAACGACACGTCGTCTCCTCACCACAGTTGATCGTGTCGGTTAAAGTCTCCCATGATCATTATCTCCACCACTGTGCCCGTGTTCTTCCTTACCTTTGTGATTGCCTTGCGTAGGTGATTGCACATGTCACGCAAGGCTTGGGCATCTCCACCCTCTACGTAAACTGATGCCATGAAAATCAATCCCTCTGGAAGTCGGATAACCGCTGCCGTCAGATCCGGGGATTCTATCGGCACCTGCTCCGCTTCCACATCCTTATTTACCCAGAGCATGCTCCGAATCGCCCATCTGCCTTCTCTCCATGCGGACGGGACCATTTTCGTCCATTTGTGATGTCCCATCGGGGTTGTCAAGAGTCGGCCTTCAATTCTTCTCGCTTGCGGTTCTTGGATTGCTATTGCCACTGCGTCCTGCACTTCTTTGTCGTTCATCAAACTATCATGCACTACGCCTTGTTTCCTTACATTTAACTGGATAATTCGGATCGTCTTATTCATGATGCACTGGGTAGAGTTTCCGGCAGTTTTGGCTATACGATTCATGTGGGCCTCCGCACGGAACGCACTTCAGGACGGTTTCATTGCAATTGCTGTGGTGGTGGCCTTCCGTGGCGCATTTCGCGCACTTCTGGGCGTTCTCGCATCGGAATGCCTTATGGCCAATCTCTTGACAGTTGTAGCATTGTGCCGGTCGTGGTCGATATTCAAATGCGCTGGTGACACCGGATTCTCCCCCGGCGTGGAAGAACCCGTCGGCCAGGAGCCTCCGTGCGTCGGTGCCTTTGGTTAGGTATACTACCATAGATCCGTAGGCCTTCGCACTCTCTTTTCTGCTCAGCCATGAGATCTTGGCAACCGTGGGTTCGTTCTCCTCGCTGAAGGCTACCGCGGCTCCTGCTCTGATCTCATCGTTCTCATCTAGTACGGCTGCCTTCTTGACACTGTCGTCTTTGATCGGGTAAAGCTCGTCACGGAGCACTCGGGC